>JAODAL010006322.1:0-134616 GCA_025379985.1 Phyllomedusa bahiana | reverse complement strand
CCAGCTCCGTTCTGTAGCCATACAGATTTCCATGCTAGGGAAAAATGTAAGACGGGAATACCCCAGTAATGTAAAATCTAACATCTATTTGCTGCAGTAAATTGCAGAAGCAGCCAAAAGACAGATATATACTTCTAAAAGTTTGTAAGGGTTCACTTCTACATAAGTCTAATAGCAGTCTAATAAAAAGAAACATCCGTCCTATTAGTGTTATTGTAAAAAACAATGAATTTCTATTATAGGACTATAAGATTTCACCAATGGGTAAAAAATGAAGTAAAGAACATGCGAACTAGCAATGAGACACATTTATCAAGGCATTTAAGACAGGATTCTGGCATAATTTGCGGCAAAAATAATGGCATTACATGCTTTACACCACATTATGTGGTTTAGACTGTTTCTAGAAACTTCTGCACCTTGTCCAACATAACTGGCGTGACCTCTGTAAAAAGAAGCCAAAAAATTATAATCGTGAGGGTCAAAATACCAAGTTAATAAATTGTGATTTATTTATTAGAAAATTAGTAAAAATACTTTAAAATTCATAAAACAAGGTCATAAAAACTGTGGAAGACACAAAGACCAACAAGGATATTATTAAAACTCACATAGGAAATAATAGTTCATTACAATGATGGCCTCATGCTTGAGTGATTGAGCTCCAGCCGTGGGTAATTAACCCCTTAGCTGCAGCGATATATGACATGATGGTGCCGCTGCTGTCTTCTTACCAGAAAGCCCGGGAGTGTAATAAACACTTCCCGGCTTGTCTGTGACATCACCATGCCTGCAATGCATTGTGACTGTTGCTGGACTGGTGATTGACATGGAGACCAGTATAGAGCATTTCGGCTCTGCACTGATCTAATGTATGAGTGATTTGAAGATGGGAATTGTGAGTGATCTTCAAATCACTCATACAATTCCCTTATGGGAAAAAGTGAAAAAAGTGTAAAAAAGTTTTTTAAAAAAGTGAACACAAACACGAAAAATAAAATAAAAACACGTGGACCGCCCTCTTCCCCTTTACAAATGCCAATCGCCCCAAAAAAGATAAAAAAACAAATAAAGGACACATATTTGGTATCGACGCATGCGTAACGACCTGCCCTATAAATATGTCACCTTAATTAACCCGTACGAAAAAAAAAATAGCGATTTTCATTCATCCCGCAGCACATAAAATGGTATAAAAAGCGTTCAAAAACTAATATAAACGCCAAAGTGGTGCCAATTAAAACGTCGATTCATCCCACAAAAAAAAGTCCTTACACAGCTCTAAATATGGAAAAATAAAAAAGTTATGGCTATTAGAAGATAGTGATATATAAATATTGTTTTACACCAAAAAAACTTTTTTTTAAAGCGCGTCAACATAAAAAACTATATAAATTGGGTATCACTGTAATCATATCGACCCACAGAGTCAAACCAACAGCGCATGGTGAGCGCTGTTAAAAATAAAAAACAATACTAGGATTGCAGTATTTTCTTCACCCTACCTTCCAAAAAACGGATTTAAAACTGATCAAAAAGCCTTGCCCCCAAAAATTATACCAATAAAAACGTGAACTCATCCCACAAAAAACAAGACCTTACATATCTCCGTACACAGAAAAAGAAAAAAGTTATGGCGATGCAAAAACATGTTTTCCTTTTTGAATAACTGTTTTTATTGTGTAAAAGCAGTAAAACATTTAAAAAATACACAAATTGGGTAGCATTGTAATCGTATCAACCTGCTGAGTAAAGCTAGAATGTCATTTATACCGCAAGGTGACCGCTGTAAAAAATAGAAAAACACTATCAGGATTGCTGTATTTTGTTCAAAAACCTCCCAACAACCTTAATAAAAATTGATCATAGTGGTATATGTACCCCATAATGGTACCAATAAAAACATCAGCTCATCCCACAAAAAACAAGCCCATAATCAGCTCTGTATACAGAAAAATAAAAAATTTATGGCTATTAGAATAGAACAACATAAAAACGCAATTTTTATAGACATTTCTATTGTGTAAAAGTAATAAGACATAAAAAACTATATAAAATTTATATCATTGTAATTGTACCAGCTCACATAGTAAAGTTATCATGTCATTTACACTGCATGGCGAATGCTGAAAAAATTTAAACACAACAAGCAATGACGAAACTATGGAACACCTGTAAGCCCAAAATGCACAATGCACTCCTAGATGAGATCCATGAGATGTGTTAAATCCAAAATGGGGTGACTTATGGAAGGTTTCACCTGTTCTGGTATTTTGGGGGCTTTGCAGATGTGACATGGCACCCACCAAAATCTGTGTTCCAAAAGCCAAATAAAGCTCCCTCACTTATATGCCCTGCCATGCGTCCAAAGTTTACACCCAAATATAGGGTACTGCTGAACTTGGAAGAAATTGCGTAACCAAATTTGGGGTGCTTATTTTTCCAGGATTCTTTGTAAAAAGTAAACATTTTCAGCTAAAATTGCAGATAGTTGGAAAAAAAAATTCTTCATTTTCACAGCCTAACGCAAAAAAATTAGTGGGGTCGATATACTCACTACACCCCTGGATATATTCCTTAAGGGGTGTAGTTTCCAATATGGAGTCTTTTTAGAGGTGTTTATTAAGTTTTAGCCCCTTAGGACTTCCACAAACCTGAAATGGCACCTAAATAAAATTGTAATGAAAATGAGACCCCAGAGTTTGGTAGGTGCTTCTCCTACTCTGAGGCTTGTGGTTGAGCCAAATAGCACACTATGGCCACATATGGGATAACTCTGAAAACGACAGAATCTGAGGAATCAATATTAAGTTGCATATCCCTGGTCACATCTACCGGGTTCTTGTAAATAATGGATAAACATTGAAAATCTGCAAAAAAAAGTGAAATTTTAAAATTTCACCTCCGCTTTGCTTTAATACCTGTGAAACACCTAATGGGTAAATAAACTTCCTAAATGCTGTTTTGAATACTTTAAGGGGTGTAGTTTTTTAGATGAAGTCATTTATAGGGGTATCTAACATATAGGCCAATCAATGCCATGTCAGAACTGGACTGGTCCCTAAAAAAACGTATATTGCAAATTTTCTTGAAAATGTGAAAATTACTACTAAATTTCTAACTAACAGTAGACATATGGTAGATGCTAGTGATAAACTATTTTGAGTTACATAGTTTGTAAAGCCGAAAAAAGGCAAGACGTCCATCCAGTTCAGCCTGTTGTGCTAAAGTGTTGATCCAGAGGAAGGCAAAAAACCCCAATGAGGTAGAAGCCAATAGTCCTCATTTTAGGGAAAAAATTCCTTCCCGACTCCAATCTGGCAATCGGAATAATTCCTGGATCAACAACCCTACTCCAGAATCCTAGACACTATAACTTGTTGTATTATTCCCTCCAGAAATGAAATCCACACCCTTTTTAAATTTCTGTTATTGAATTCACCATGACAATTTCCTCTGGCAGAGATTTTCCCAAACATTCTCACTGCTCTTACAGTAAAGAATCCCTTTCTATTTTTATGTAGAAACTTTCTTTCCTCAAGACGTAGATGATGTCCCCTTGTTCTTAATACAGTCCTGGGTATAAATAAATCTTGAGAGAGTTCTCTATATTGACCTTTAATATATTGAAACATATTTATTATGTCCCCCCGAAACCGCCGTCTTTTCTCTAAACGAAATAACCCTAATCTTGCTAATCTTTCTGGGTATTGCAGTCCACCCAGTCCTTTTATTATTCTTGTTGCCCGCCTTTGTACCTGTACAAGCTCTGCAATGTCTTTCCTGTGCACGGTGCCCAAAACTGTTACACATTATTCCATGTGGGGGTCTAACCAGTGACTTATTAATGGGAGAATAATGTTCTCATCATGTGCATCTATGCCCCTTTTAATACACCCCATAATCCTATTTGCCTGGCAGCTGCTGCCTGACGCGGGCTCTAAAATTTAAAAGTTTACTGTCAACAAGGATTCCCAAGTCCTCCTCCATTCACTTTTACCCAGCTTTTTTTCCATTTAACATGTAATCATGTAATGGATTTTTCCTCCCCATGTGCATAACCTTGAAATTATCTGTTTTAAACCTCATCTGCCATTCTCTGCTCAGGTCTCCCAACCTTTTCCAGATCCCTTTGTAATAACACATTATCCTCTTTTGTGTTGATTACTTTACAGAGCTTAGTATCATCTGCAAAGTTTCGATATTCTACTGTGCAATCCCAGGGTGTAAGATCATTAATGAAAATAGTAAAGAGGATAGGGCCCAATACTGTCCCCTGTGGTACCCCACTAGTACAGGATCCAGTCTGAGTATGTACTGTTAATTACCACCCTTTGTTTTCTATCACTGAGCAAGTTGCTTACTCACTTGCACATATTTTCCCCCAGTCCAAGCATTCTCATTTTACTTACCAACCTTTTACGTGGCACAGTATCAAATGCTTTAGAGAAATCTAGATATATAAAATATTCAATGCCTCACCCCAATCCACTCTAGAACTAACCACAACCTAGAAGCTTATGAGATTAGTTTGACAAGACTGATCCATCAGAAACCCCTGCTGGAACAGAGTTATACATTTATTTCCAGTGAGATACTCCAGGATAGCATCTCTTAGAAAACCTTTAAACATTTTACCTACAACAGAGGTTAAGCTTACCGGCCTATAGTTTCCAGAATCGCTTTTCTACCCCTTTTTGAATATTGGCACCACATTTGCTATGCTCCAATCCTTTGGGACATACCCCGTTATTAGACAGTCCATAAATATTAAGAATAGGGCCTATCTATGACATCACTTAAACCCCCTTAGTACACCGTGGGTGTTGCCATCAGAAACCTTTGGGATTTGTCTATTTTAATCTTCATAACACAGAGCTGCACTTCTTCCTGGGTTAGAAAAGAAACATTTAAGTTGGAGTTTACCTCATCCCTCTGCTCATCAACAGCAAGGTCCTCCTCCTTGCTAAATACCGTGAAGAAAAAATTGTTTAATACGTTTGCTTTTTTTCTCATCGCCCTCTACAGTCTCTCCCTCAATACTTTTCAATGGGCCAACATTTTCTGTTTTAATCTTTTTACTATTTATATAATTAAAAAATATGGAATAACTATCTGTCTTACACGCAGAAATTTTTGAAGTTTGAAAATACATTTTTCACATTTTTCACGATATGTTGATATTTTTCACAAATAAACAAGGACTTTTTGGACCAAAATTTTTTACTAACTTAAAGCACAATGTGTCACGAGAAAACATTCACTGAATCACATGGATAGGTAAAAGTGTCAAAAAGTTATTCTCACATAATGTGACAGATGTCAGATTTAAAAAATGGGGCTCTGTCAGGAAGTGGTGGTAAGGGGTTAAAGTGCATATACAGTAGTAATCATGATAATTGTGTGCACACTCGAAATCACATATTCATGATAAGACTAGAAAATAAAGTGCTAAGTGCTTAAAGAAGTAACCCCCGGACACAAGCTAGACACATCCCACGCACGCCGGACACACGCTTGACACATCACGCGCATGCCGGACACACGCTAGACACATCCTGCACATGCCAGTCATTTGCTAGACACATCCTACACATACCGCACACGCCAGACACATCCTGCACACACCGGTCACACGCCAGACACATCCTGCATACTCTACTCACATGCTGATATTTGTGGACTTGATTCTTTGTTTACATAATAGATTTTTCTTCATGTTTTTGTTGTGGGAGCATCACCCGATTTACCCTGTGCTGAATGCTGGTCAGTTACGTAGATATTACATACATAGAAACATCACAGACACCAAGACACACATATATACAGTCACATCCAGATACACATATATATACCTGTATGCAGTGCAGCTGGCTCTCTCCATCCAGAGGTCCCAGAAGACACAGGATGGGAAAGTGTGGGGGGGGGGGGGCACATGGCAGCATCTTCCTGTCAGGAGCTGCTCTCAACCCGACAGTGCAGTCACCCCTCCTCCGACGTCCCGACTTTGCACAGACACAGAGGGAGCAGGATACTGCAGCTGGAGGCAGTGTCAGCATCGAGGAGAGGGGAGACTGCTGAGGGAGCCGCATATAGCAGCTGGAGGTGAGCACGGAGGGGAGAGGAGGGGCTAAGGGAGCAGCTCTTCTAAGATAGATTTTAGCAGCCCCTTTGGAGCTGTAAGGGGACAGAGCTGCCCCCTAGTGATGCTATGAAGCTCATGATACGGCCCGGCTGGCAGTAAAAATGACATTTTCGTTTGTTGCCGCCGGGCCCCCAGGGACTTCCGCCACTGGCTGGGTCTATCTGTCCCAGCAATCTAGCTATGTGGCAAGAGGGGCCTCTGGGGCTCCCTGGCTCAGGGGCCTGATCACAAGTGCAACCCCTGCGACCCTCGTAGCTACGCCACTGCCCCCAGGCCTGCCATCTTACTGCTCCTTACAGGGACATACCTAAAGGATCAGGGGCCCTGATACAAAACTGGTACAACTGTGTTGTATTTGGGTTTAGTTTGTTGCAATTTATACCACACAGTTTGACATATTATCTCTATTCTGTTGGTCAGTATATATGCAAGGGTTAAAAAATACCACCACATTGTCACTGCATGTTTCCACTATAGACTAATACCACCATAATGTTACTGACCAAAGCAGTATACTAAGACCAATATTATAAAATAACAACAATATACTGTACAAAGATTAAATAATGCCGCCATATAAAGTACAGACCAAAAGTTTGGACACACCTTCTCATTCAAGAGTTTTCTGTATTTTCATGACTACTTTCATGACACTGGTCAATTTTCCATTCTTTGCGTTCTTTAGCCCAAACAAGTCTCTTCTGCTTGTTGCATGTCCTTAGCAGTGCTTTCCTAGACTTGTTTGGGCAAAAGAACACAAGGAATGGTCATTAGACCAGTGTCATGAAAAATACAGAAAACCTTGGAAGAGAAGGGGTCCCAAAACTTTTGGTCTTGGGTAAACTTTTGGTAAGCGAATGGCACACCAACAAAGACTTCTTTAGGGCTTCCGCCTGTTTTATTGCAGTACAGGTGTACAGCACAGCATTCAGAACAAACACATAAATAAAGCCACTGACTAAACATTCAATATGTCCCTCACTAATGTGGCCTATGCCTACTGCACAGCACCACCAACATTTATACCACCCCTCCTTGGTTCAGACTTTCTCAAGGCAGCCACCTGCTTGCCTCAAGCCTGGGGGTAAGAGCCTTCTCTCACCAGCTCCACTGCTGCTCCAACTTGCAGCTGACCACACCCCCGATCACCTGTAGTAGGAGGCCTCTTATAGCCCTACAGGGACTGGCCCAAAGCCTGGCCTGGAACATGGGGACGGCCTCCCAAACCCAACCTATGACCGCCCTGGGAAAGGGACCCATACCTGGCTGCAAGGCAGCCATACTAGCTACATGTGTCAGTAACTTATTGTTACTGACACCAGAAAGTCTCCTTCCCCCTCCGAACGCAGACATTCGGTGGCACGTTTGTAGCAGGTACCCTGCAGAATTCCACCTAGTGCCAGAGACCTGTAACTGCACACGGTCAGTCTGCCACAATATATATACATATATATATATAATATATTATATATTATATATAATATTTATATATATATTATATATATATATATATATATATCTCGACACACCACCATTAATGTCTAAACTCCTAAGTGAAAACTGTGTCCAATTTGTCATTTTCCCTCAACGGTGTCATGTGACTTGTTAGTGTTACATGGTATCAGGTGTGAATGGGGAGCAGGTGTATTAAATTTGGTGTTATCGCATCTCATACTGGTTACTGGAAGTTCAGCATGGCACCTCATGTGTCTTGCCTACAGTCAAGCATGGTGGTGGGAGTTTCATTGTTTGGGACTGCATGAGTGCTGACAGCTATGGGGAGCTACAGTTCATTGAGGAAACATGAATGCCAACATGTAGTATGACATACTGAAGCCGAGCACGATCTCCTCCCTTCGGAAACTGGGCGCAGGGCAGTATTCAAACATAGTAACCCCAAACACACCTCCAAGACAACCACTGCCTTGCTAAAGAAAATGAGGGTAAAGGCACTTGACTGGCCAAGCATGTCTCCAGACCTAAACCCTATTGAGCATCTGTGGGGCATGTTCAAACAGAAGGTCGGGGAGCACAAGGTCTCTAACATCCACCAGCTTCATGATGTCGTCATGGAGGAATGGAAGATGAATCCAGTGGTCGCAAGTGGGTAAGTAACTGGCTCACTGATAGAAAACAAAGGGTAGTAATTAACAGTACATGCTCAGACTGGATCGCTGTTACTAGTGGGGTACCACAAGGGTCAGTATTGGGTCCTATCCTCTTTAACATTTTCATTAATGATCTTACACAGGGAATACACAGTAGAATATCAATCTTTGCAGACGATACTAAGCTCTGTAAAGTAATCAACACAATAGAGGATAATAGTTATTTCAAAGGGATCTGGATAAGTTGGGGGCCTGGGGAGGAAATGCAGATTGAGGTTTAACACTGATTTAAAAGCAAGGTTACTACATGGGGAAAGAAAATCCATTTCATGATTACATGTTAAATGGAAAAACACTGGGTAAAAGTGACATGGAGAAGGACTTGGGAATCCCGGTGGACAGTAAACTTAATTGTAGCAGCCATGTCAGGCCGCAGCAGCCAAAACAAATAGGATCATGGAGTGCATTAAAAGGGCATAGATGCACATGATGAGAACATTATTCTCCCATTATACAAGTCACTGGGTTAGACCACACATGGAATATTTGTGTACAGTTTTGGGCACCAGTGCACAGGAAAGACATTGTAGAGCTTGAACAGGTACAAAGGCGGGCAACAAAAATAATAAAAGGACTGGGTGGATACAGTACACAGAAAGATTGGCAAGATTAGGGTTATTAGTTTTAGGAAAAAAAGGGCTTCGGGAAAAATAAATATTTAAATACATCAAAGGTCAAAATAGAGATCTCTCCCAAATTATTTATACACAGGGCTGTATCAGAACAAGGGGGCATCCTTTAGTTTTGAGGAACGAAAGTTTCTCCCATAAACATAGAAAGGGTTTCCCTTTACTGTAAGAGCAGTGAGACTAGGGAATTCTCTGCCATGGGACTTGTATGGTAAATTCAATAACCGAGTTCAAAAAGGGGTTTGGATGCATTTCTGGAGCGTAATAATATAACAAGTTATAGTGACTGGGATTCAGAGGGGTCATTGACCCGGGGATTTTTCTGATTGCCAGATTGGAGTCAGGAAGGAATTTTTCCTAAAATGAGGACAATTGGCTTCTACCCCCCATTGGGGGTTTTTGCCTTCCTCTGGAACAACACCTAAGCACAACAGGCTGAACTAGATGGACGACTTGTGTTTTTTTAACCTTACAAACTATGAAACCTGAGAAGCTCTAGTGAACTCCATGCCCAGGAGAGTTAAGGCTGTGATGAAAATAATGGTGGCCACACAAAATATTGACACTTGGAGCACAACTTGTCCATTTCTCATTGATATCATCACCTTGGGTATAGGCTCTTGCCCTAGGAGGCTGACAGTAGGTGGAAACCAAAACATGTGGGCTCCTCTGGGATGGACTATATCCTTCCTACTGACGCCATAGTGTCCATAGGAGGTAGACATTGCTTCGCAGGTCTGCTGCATTTTTTATTTTAGTTTAATTTCTTTCCTTTCCTTTTCATGGGCTGATGGAGTTTTAATCTCAGCTGTCAGTGGTGTTAACATGTGTTGCCACTGTGACAGCGATCCCTCCTGAGGGCATTAGGAAACCAGTCAGCTCTTTAGCTTTCTTTTTCTCTTTGCACCATTTAACCATCCCCACTTACCGCCTCCGCAGTTTTCTCTTGGACATCGGTAGCCCCACCTGAGGGTGAGTGGTACCGCATGGGTGATTTGGTGCACGCCCGAAGACGTCGGATTGGTAAATACCCTGTCATCCTCCGTCTGAAGGTTGTTTGTCATGCAAGTCTTCTCGCGCAGTATAGTTTTGCCCAGTGCTTTAGGAATTCTTTCTTTCTTACAGCACCCCAGCGGCAGCCGCCACTGTGCCGTTAAAGTTCCATCTGGTGCAGTACTTTTTTCGCGTTCACACAGCATTTTCTTTGTGTGGTTCCCTCGGGTAGCAGGGACATTTTTGTTCCTCTGACGGTCTGCTGTGGTACTGCACTTCCGTAGGTAGTAGCATTTTTTGATGCATTCCTTTCTTGGTCCTGTCCTTTAAGGATTTTTCCTAAAAGCCTGCAGCAGAGAAGGTTCCTCAGGGTCTAAGCAGCCACCCACCAAGCCAGTATCTTCCTGGAAATTTAGTTCTAGAGCGACCAAATGCCCTTCCACCACTACTCCTTTGGCCTGAAGGTTTTCTCCCACCCAAAGATTCCTCTCGGGTGGGGTCTGCCTCATTCAGTTCCAGGAGGTCTGGCAGGTCCAGGTCGATGACATCTGGGTTTGGGAAGTCACCTCCCCATGACACAGGATCCACTTTGTATCTGTTCCCCCAGCTCAGTTTTTACTTTCTTCTCTGCCCGCCTCTCCTGTTCAGGCATCAGCTTTTTTTCAGGCAATAAATACCCTCTTAAAGGCGTAATTATGCCGATCGCTGAATCAGAGCGTTTCCGGGAATTTTTATTTCAACCTTTTTATGGTTCTCAAAAAAGACAGCTAAGTAAGGCCTGTGTTGGATCTCATGGAGCTCAGCCGGTATGTGTGGGTTCCTAGATTGCTCATGGAGTCTCTTTGGTCAGTAATTGCGACTCTGAAACAAGGTGAATTTCTTTCTGCCATAGACATCAGGGACACTACCTGCACGTCCTTATTGCCCAGTCCCACCAGCGTTTTCTTCGTTACGCGGTAGGTTCACAGCATTTCCAGTTCAGTGTTCTGTCTTTCGACCTCACTACCAAGGGTCCTTACCAAAGTCTTGGCACTTCTCATGGCACTCCTTTGGGTAGTTACCATTATCCCTTATCTGGACGACCTTCTTCTGAAAGCTCCATCACGAAGCACAAATCTGGACAGCATCAGGATCACCATGGATACCTTGACGTGCTATGACAAATTCTGCTTGAATTCCTCCCAGAGAATTGAATTCCTAAGCATGATCCTCGACACACATGCAGCCAGAGTGCTTCTTCCGCCGGTGAGGATTCAGCTGTTATGTTCAGGCGTTTCTCTGCTTCAGAAACTCGCCCTGTATACTCTTTGCATGCGGGTCCTCGGCAGGATGGTTGCAGCCTTCGAAGACGTACTGTCCACACAGTTTCATTCTCTCCTCCTTTAGCGGGCAATCCTGGCTCACTAGGCCGGCTCCCTAGTTTCCCTAAACAGAGAAATTTGGCTACCATACCAAGTTTGTTTCAATCTTAGCTGGTGGCTGGCGTCCCTTGCACTCTGTCAGGGGAAGTTCTTTGTTTCTCCGCAATGGCTGATCATCACCACGTATGTCAGCACCATGGTGTGGGATGCCGTGTTTAGCTCCCAGACAACTCAGGGTCTCTGGTCTCCCAGGGAATCCTGTCTACAGATCCTATTCTGGAAATCAAGGCCAGCTTTATTGGTGCCCTCTTCTTCAGGGTCATCCAGTTCAGATTCTGTCCGACAACACCAATGCGGTGGCTTATCTGAACTTGACCCCCTAACGTCCTTCATGGGCAAACCTTCGGTTCCACCCATCTTTTTTAAATTCCAGGGGTGGAACTGGTTGGTTGATTGCAGTGGATCTCCACAGTGGGAATGGTCTCTTCTACCACAGAAGAGCTCCTGAATTATGTATCCAGATCCTGAGATCAGGGGATTCACATAGATGCATGGTTTTCCCTTTAAATCGTTTGCCTTTTACCTTCCCCCCCCCCCGCCCCTGCTCCCTCAAGTGCTCAAAAGCCTCAAGAGCGAGAGGGTTCCAGCCACTCCTATCACTCCAGATTGGCCCCGCAGGGCCTAATATGCAGTCCTCCTCTCCCAAGGTCTTCCGTTCCACCCCAGTTTTCCCCAGCTGCATTTGACAGCGTGGCTGTCGAAACCGTATTTTCGGACTCAGTCATCTGGACCATAATTCAGGCATGCAAACCTCAATCGTCCCGTTTTTTTATTACGTAGGGAAAGGATTTTTTGCCGGGCCCAAAGTCAAAATTGGTACTTTGTTCTTTCAGTCAGGGGAAGCGAGGTTTGGGCCCTTTTTCCCCTTTAGAGGCAAGTTTCTGCCCTTTCTGTCCTTTTCAGCGCACCATGGCCTTCCGTCCTCAAGTCAAAACCTTTTTGCAGGGGGTCACTTGCTACGCCCCTCCAGTTCATAGGCCAATAGTGGGGGGATTTTGTTTTTTGAAGGGCCAGGAGTTTTTACGTTTTTAACTGGGGTGAGTTTCCCCCTTTGTCGCTGTTGCCCAAGGGGGCCCTTTCCCTTTTGGTCATTACACCCTCTGTCAAGGTCGAAACGGCGTTTTTTTTGAAATCAACTTTTTGGTTCTTTATAAGGTAAGGCGTCCTCTCCCGTTCCTTTTTCCCCCCCTAAGGGGGTTTTTTTGTTTAAAAACCCTTAAAGGGCATTGTTTGCCCTCTTTTTTGGGCCCCCCCCTTTCATCTCGAGGGGAGTTTTTGAAAATTGAACATTTTCAGGATCAGGATCTACCTCTCTGCCACTGAATCTTTCAGGCGCTCCTATTTCCTTTTTGTCATTCTAGAGGATCCCCATAGTAGTCTGGCAGCCTTTAAGGCCACCATTGCCAGCTGGATCCGGTCTACAATTTCGGAAGGGCTTTGGTTCATACTTTTACCAAATCCTTACCTTGGCCTCGGCTGATTCAAGCCTGGGCCGTAAGATACTTACTTACTTGGTTTATCTTTTTTGCTATGGCTTTTCTAGCCTGGTCTCAATAGGAGGGATATAGCCAACACATTTGGTTTCCGCCTAGTGTCAGCCTTCTAGGGCAAGGGCCTATACTCAAGGTGATGTGTCTCTCCCAATGAATCAGACGAGAAAAGGATTTTATGGTAATTACAAAAATTTGCACTCAAGGGCTGTGTGTTGAGTTATTTTGACAACACACCAAATTTACACTGTTAAACTGATGCAATGTAAAGTAGTGAAAGTGTCATATCTCCTGTGTTGTCTCAAATATTTGAGAGGTGTTTTGCTTTTGTGTGTGAAAGAGAGACGAAGAAAAAGAGAGATTATGTGTGACTGTAGAGGCATGGCAAAACATTAACAAATACAGAGAGGAATTGGTTCTCTTTCGTCTACTAAAGTTGGGAGGCATGTTTAATTATTACTGTTATTAGCCTAAGGGCATATTTACACCAGGTAGTTCTATGTGCATCCTTGTGAATGTAGTTGTTTCTGCAGCAGGCACATTAATTTCTACAAGCCCCAAACAGATGCATAGCATCTTCACAAATCTGCTGTGTTTTAATGTACCTTACGTCAACTGGTGATGTTTCAGTAAGTTATATTTGTCACTTTATTAAAGCAATGATATAATTTATGCTTCTTTTGTAGAGGTTAGTCAGTATGAACATGCCTTTAAATAGTGATGGGACTGTTACATTCAATGCTACTTTATTTTCACTTGTGAGGACAGCTTTAAAGATAAAAACTGAAGGTAAGATATTTGTTTAACTTATGTTAATGTATAACTGTTATGCCATGTTTTTAGAAAAAAGTAATTAAATACAAGATTAAACATTCTTTCCAAATACATTAGTCTTTTGATTTTACCTTGCTCAGGAGATTTTATCTGCTCTGAATGCACACAAGTGTCTCTAGGTAATCGTACATATCTCCTTTACTGGTTATACAGAGAGTAGGAAGTGTTGTCATCTTGGTTGGAGCTCACTCTATAGCAAATTCTTTCTATCTAAGAAGATTAGCTGTTGTTTACAAATAAGCATTTGTTTTCACTCCTCAGAGCACTTGTAGCTTTGTTTACTGAAGATTAGATCTCCTGATCTTAAGTTTTTGTAAAGTCTAAGCTAGTTACAGAGAAGCTAGTATGCTAATCACTGCTATAGAACCACCCATAGTCAGGCATAGTTAGTGAAAGGCTGCTTGTAACTCTGTGAAACAGCATGGTGAGAAACCCCCTTTAACCAGTACTACATTTCTTACCCAAAATGAATAAATTGGATTAGGAAAAAGGGTTCTTGGATTTGCGGTTTTAAATTTTTTTTTTTTTCATAATTTTTTTTACGTCCCATTGTAAACTTTTGATTTATGTTACCATGCTGCTCCAGTGCCGATATCATCCCTTGGATATATAATTATGTGCTGGCCAGTAGACATACTAACACCATGATAAGGACAGAGTGGTTTTTCCAAATGCAAAAGGCAATATTATTACTTTATGCAACAAATTTCCAAGATAATCTTTCTTACAAAGATGCGCTCTACTCCATTTACAGAACAGCAAGATGTAAGAGATGTAAAAGATCTAGATTTTGTTTAAAGCAAAGGGAAAAGCCCTTAGGTTCAAGAATCAAATTTTCCTTTGCCGAGTTTATGGTAATACTAAACATCAGTCTCTTCCTTAATAGGATAACTATTAGAAATGTGTCCCCTAGGCAGAATTTAAAAAAAAAAAACATACCTGAAACTACACCTCAAAAGTAAAATAATAAAAATGGCAAAATGGCACAGACATTAACAGGATGATTAAATAGAAGAATTATGGACAGGCAAATTTTAAGTGATTGGATCTTATATTATATAGCGTAACTTGATATACGGTAACATATTTATGATTAATGTAAAATAGATATGTGTAGTTTTTTAAAAACTCTTCGGGTAAATATTTAAGCTTTGGGGGAAAATAAAGTTGTAGCATAGAAATTTAAAGGGTTTAAAGGGGCCCCGTCACTTTTTTAGCCCCCGCTGAGGGAGCACAAAACCAAAAGTCAGACATGTGTTTTCCCCACTGTGTCCCCTTTTTTCTGTAAGATGCTGTTTTTTGAGCATTAATGCCAAATCTTATTCATGGTGGGTTAGCCCTGCCCCCCCAAAGAAAAGCCCCCCCACTGAAAGTTATTCACTGTTTTTCCACCTATTCAAAGTAATAGGTTTATCAGTTGAGGTGGGCAGGGCTAGCCTCAGGTGGGCGGGGTATGAAAAAACGGACTCTTTTACTATTTTCTGGCTGAAAACTGCAGATTTGAGCACTAAATTCTCGAAAACTACAGCACCTTACAGAATAAGGGACACAGTGAAGAAAACAGCAGGTCTGTCACTACCTTGTGCTGTCCTCAGCAAGGGGGGCATAATCTATGCGACAAGTTCTCTTTAATTAAACCAAATTTATACAAACAAACAAAAAAATGCTTTGTGAAGGTGCAGAGGTATGTGCCGAACATTGCGATACATAAATAACTTGCAGTTGTATTAGAATAACAATAATAATTTTTAAATATTTTTTTTTGAGTTATTCACATAATACAAGAGAAAGTACACTGTTTAGAAGTGTTAATCATGAAAGACAATTTTATAACTGCAGGAGCTTTTGGGTCTTAACAGATCAGCTTTACAGTGAGTGCTGGGAAATGTATTCCCTCTGCGATAGGTGCTAATATGACAGCCCCAGTTTATGCTTTACCAGTTTCCCTCTCTTTAAAGGGGTTATCTGGGTGTTTAATGATTTCACAGAACGCTATAAACAGCATTTATATTGAAAAGTAAAGATATTCCGCTGCCTTCATATGTTTCTTTTCTTCTCTTTTGCCTCCTTATTCATCTGTCATAAGATCAGTGAAACTTCCTGGTTGTGGGCGTGTCACTTGTTTTCCTGCAGCTATTTCCTACAAGTCCCAGAATCCCTTGCAGTTACAATCTAGGTCTTCTCTGCACCCACCCTCTAATCCTCCTAGCACAACCGGTATTACAGCATACAACGGGTGCCAAACACAAGCAATATAATATATAATCTGCTGCTCGTCTGAGCACTGACTACCACAGTATAGTTTCCCTCACTGCACCTTGTCATCAGCAAGTGGCTTTAGAGAGATCCAGTGAGTTTCCTCTCAAGCCAAACTACTTGACCTGTATAGCAGCTCACCTAGTCAGCCGGCTAGCAGACTTATAAAGGCCAGCCAAAACCTGGCCTGGAACACAAGGAGTAGGCCCCCACCCAACACTTTGCCTACTTCCAGTAAGAGTTGTCCCATTTTTGGCTGAAGCAACCATACTAACCATCCATTAAATTAAGTTTTACTGAGTAGAATGACATACCGACTTTTGTAGCTACTAAACATTATTAAAACCAGATTTTGACTTACACTGTTTGCCATTTAAAAATCCTACTAAAATTAAAGATAATGCTATTTGAATTATGTAGAGAAAAACAATAGTTTGAATAGGGTCTTGCACATCCAAAACACAATGGGATAAATAGTATGTGAAACAGGAAAAGGGTACCGTATATACTCGAGTATAAGCCGACCCGAGTATAAGCCGAGGCACCTACTTTTGCCCCAAAAAACGGGAAAACTTATTGACTCGAGTATAAGCCTAGGGTAAAAAAATGCAGCGGCTACTGGTAAATTTTAAAAATAAAAATGGATACCAATAAAATTACATAGGCAGTTTAATGTCCCCCATAGGCAATTATAGGCAGATATATGGCCCTATATGCAGGTTTAGGCAGGTATATGTCCCAAAAGGCACGTATATGGCCCTATAGGCATGTAATAGGCAGTTATATGTCCCCCATAAGCAGATTATATGCAGGTATATGTCCCCATACGCAGGTAATAGGCAGGTATATGGTCCCATACGCAGGTATAGGGCAGGCTGTAGGCGGGTATAGGCAGCTGTAGGCAGGTATAGGGCCGGCTGTAGGCAGGTATAGGGCCGGCTGTAGGCAGGTATAGGGCCGGCTGTAGGCAGGTATAGGGTCGGCTGTAGGCAGGTATAGGCAGCTGTAGGCAGGTATAGAGCCGGCTGTAGCTAGGTATAGGCAGCAGTAGGCAGGTATAGGGCCGGCTGTAGGCAGGTATAGGGCCGGCTGTAGGCAGGTATAGGCAGCTGTAGGCAGGTATAGGCAGCTGTAGGCAGGTATAGGGCAGGTATAGGGCCGGCTGTAGGCAGGTATAGGGCAGGTATAGGCAGCTGTAGGCAGGTATAGGGCTGGCTGTAGGCAGGTATAGGCAGCTGTAGGCAGGTATAGGGCCGGCTTTAGGCAGGTATAGGGCAGGCTGTAGGCAGGTGTAGGCAGGTATAGGGCAGGCTGTAGGCAGGTGTAGGCAGGTATAGGCAGTTTAAAAAAATAAAACAACAACCACTTACCTGACTCCCCGCTGCTCCGTGTCCCTCGCCGCTCCGCCTCCTCGCTCTCCGCCTCCTCACTGTCCGCCTCCCGCGCACTGTCCTCGGGTCTTCTCGGCACAGGCAGGTGACGTCATCAGGCCACGCACGCAGCGTGATGACACACGCTGCCTGTGCCGGAAACTCCGGACAGCCGCGAGTCTGCGGCCGCCCGGAGGCCACTGCGGAGCACGGAGCGCTCGCTCTGTGCACCGCAGTGGGTATCTCTTCTCCTGCATGCACTCCAGAGGAGTCGCATATAGGAGAAGGGATCGCGGACAGTGCCCGGGCCAGCGCAGCGCCCGGACACTGTGCGCTCACTCGGCCTTCAGTTATATGCGCTCCCTGAGGAGCCGCATATAACTGAAGCGTCCCTGTCAGCACTCGGGCCATCACAGCACCTGAGTGCCGACAGTGACTCGAGTATAAGCCGAGGTCGCATTTTTCAGCATATTTTTTATGCTGAAAATCTCGGCTTATACTCGAGTATATATGGTATTTATTTTATTTGGCTAATTCAACTTAACATTTCTTTTAGGTAACTTTGAACAAAGCAATGAAGAACTACGAATGATTATAAAGAAGATTTGGAAAAGAACAAGCATGAAGCTCCTGGATCAGGTGATTCCACCAATTGGAGGCAAGTATTAGATTATTAAGTATATACTGGGGCAGATTTATCAATACCGTCTAACTCTAAGGCTATGTCTCCACACAACTGGTTTGTAGTGGATTCAGTGTTTAGAAGCCGCAAAAATCCGACTGTAAACAATTGCCATCGACTGCAATAGAAAATCCGAGCGGTTGACTACACAGCTCGGATTTTGAAATCAGACCAAAAAACGTAGAAAATGTTCTATAATCCACCCGAAAACGTCGGATTATAGCTCTGTTCTAAGACTGGGGGTGCCCGATATCCGAAAGCCGCAGCAAAAAGCTCAGACAATTATCGGGATAAAAAACAAAAAACAACGGTAAAATACTGGTTGGATTCTAATTAGAATCTGACCAGTATTTTACAGTCTGTCGTGTAGACATGGCCTTAGACTATGTAAAGTTAGACTAGACAGTCTTATAATGCGTGTCATTTATCATGGAGTTGATTAATAAAGGGCAGTTTAGAACTCTCTAGTCTAACTTTACACCTTCGTTAAGTTGGCTTAATTTATGCCACTAACGGCACCAACATTTTAACTTATTTTTTTTGGCGCACAGAGTTGCAGCCTAAGCCATGCCCCCTTTCATCGGAGCCACATACCTTTTGTCAGACACAGTACAGAAGTGTCTAGAAACGGTCTAAAACACACAAATGTGGTGTAAAGCATGTGTGCCATTATTTTTGGTGTAAATTGTGCCAGAGTTCTGCCTTGATTAATGTACTCCACTGCATCTTAATGTAAAGTTTTTTAATATTTACTGACTGGCCACTTTATTGGAACATCCCTGTATGGAAATTAGGAGATTGTAAGTAATTGCAGACATGGTCCTCTCTTCCTCTGTATTGATATGTCATGTCTGGTAGCCCTGTGGTTCATTTAGTTGGTGAGTTGCTCCACTGCAGCATGTTAGTCCACCTTTGCGCATCTTTCCCACTGATGAAGCCTTTCATGGCGAAACACGTCTCAGACGGGGCTGCTAGCGATACCCACCTTTCTCCCCCCTTGTATTCGGGTAATGATATTTATTCACTTCAACTCTACTATTGTCTATGACTAATGTTTTTGTATTTATCAGTGGCCCTTTACATTCTCCTTTTGGGGGTAGTTTGTGAGGTTTACTAATATTTATACACGGTGTTCCAAATTATTATGCAAAAAGTGTTTAGGAGTGATAAGGTAAGAATTTTTTGTTTGTCAGTTAAACTCATTGATGGTGATGTGTGTCAGGACTCTTTATATCACTGAAAGCATTTGCAGACACCTGTGCTAATTAGTTTGGCAGGTGTGTCCAATTAAAGGCAAGACTACTTAAGAAGGCTGTCCCACATTATGAAGCAGCCTACATTTTCAGCCAAAATGGGAAAGAAAAAGGATGTGTCGGCTGCTGAGAAGCAACAAATTGTGGAGTGTTTAGGTCAAGGCATGACTACAATCAACATTGCCAAGACACTTCATCGTGATCATCGCACAATCAAGAAGTATGTAGCTGATTCACAGCACACACGTGTACGTGCTGATAAGGGGAAATTGAGGACTCTTTCCAACAGGCAATTACGTCATGTTAAAAGAGTAGCTGCAAAAATGCCTTGTCGTAGCAGCAGACAAGTTATTGAAGCTGCTGGTGCCTCCAATGTCCCCCGAACAACAAGATGCAGGGTCCTTCAGAGGTTTGCAGCTGTGCGTAAGCCATCTTGTCGACTTCCTCTATCCACTGCACACAAGCAGAAACGGCTCCAGTGGGCCAAAAAATACATGAAGACTGTTTTGTTCACCAATGAGTGCCGTGCAACGCTCGATGGTCCAGATGGATAGAGTGGAGGATGGCTAGTTGATGGACACCCCATGCAAACACGGCTACGCCGCCAACAAGGAGGAGGTGGAGTAATGTTTTGGGCTGGAATCATGGGGAGAGAGATTGTCGGCCCCTTTAGGATCCCTGAAGGTGTAATGATGAACTCCATAATGTATGTGGAGTTTCTCAAAGAGCACTTCCTGCCATGGTTCAAGAAGAAGAACCGTGCATTCCGCAGCAAGATCATTTTCATGCATGATAGTGCACCAACTCATGCTGCAAATAACACATCTGCATCTCTGGCTGCTATGGGCATAAAAGGGGACAAACTTATGGTGTGGCCCCCATGCTCTCCTGACCTCAACCCCATTGAGAACCTCTGGAGCATCATCAAAAGGAGTGTCTATGATGGCAGGAGGCAATTCACATCTAAGCAACAGCTCTGGGAGAGTATTCTGTCCTCATGCAAAACAAATAAAGCAGAAAAAAACCAAAACCAGACAAATTCAATGGACGAGAGAGTTCAGAAGGTCATTCGAACAAGGGGCCCCTATGTGCACATGAAACATCACCTAGAATAAAGTTTTGACTTAAAAACTTTGATTTCAGTTTGTAATAACCTGCTAATGCTTATAATTCACAAATGACCATTTTTTTTGTTCGTTATAACAAGGAAAAGGTTGGAAAACTCTGCTGTGCTTTAATAATTAAGAACATGCATTTTGATTTTTTTTTTAAATTTAAAATATACTGTTATCATAGGCAGTTTGTTCAAAATCATTTCAATTATACTCTAATAGTTGATGACTGGAAAATTACAATGACTGCAATTCATATAGGTAATTTTGGAAAATAAGAGAAAATATTATTTGCATAAATAATTCTGAACACAGTGTATATAGGTGTGCTAATTTTTCTGTGGAACTTGAGCCAGCAACTTTGCGACATAGTACTATATACATCAACATATACTCTTTATTGAATGGTTTATGCATTTACTAATATTGGCTAGTGTCATGTGTACAATGCGGACAATTAGAAAACTGTGCAGTTTCAGAAAAACTGCCACCATTGGCCCAAAAGCCAATAATCCTCCTTTTTTGCAATCGCTACTTTTACCCATGAAAGAAATTAGGGTAAGTGTGTCCACAGCCTATCACACACCTAAAAGACCCTCCAGTCCAGCTTATGACACGACTTCCTTCATGAGCTGCCAATGTCAAAAGTAGGAAGTAGTCATAATAATGTGACTTGACTGTGTATATACCCATATATATGTGTGTGTACACATATATACTTACAGATATGCTTTGATTTTTTTTTTCTTTTAAAGATGATGAAGTAACTGTTGGGAAGTTTTATGCCATCTTCTTGATACAAGAACATTTCCGAAAGTTTAAGAAGCGTCAAGAAGAATATTATGGTTATCGACCTAAAAAAAAGAATGATGTAGAGATCCAGGTAACTAAATAGAATGACGCCCTTCCTTTTCTAATAAGATATACAATAAAGTGCTAAAACCTGTGTGATTTGCAACAGGCTGGTTTGCGCAGTGTGGAAGAAGAGGGGAGGAGAAAATGAACTAAAACGTGCAATTATCTGGTGATCTGACCCCTAAAGAGGAATTGGAAAGGGCCATGGTTGAGGCAGCCATTGAGGAAGGAATTTATCTGGTAAGAATTACTTCCTGCCCCATTTCTCAACATGAATAAAATTACTAGATTATTTAATAGTTGTAGAAAACAATTACATTTTTTTTTAAATTATAGTAGTCCCGAAACTGCAGCAAGACTAAACAAAATAAAACATCAATATACAATTTACATTCCTACATGCTGGTGTTGACACATAGCTAGGAAATTTAACTATAGCTGCTACAATGAAAAGTGATGTTTTCAAACCGTGGGTAGATTCACATCCTGTACATAGGGATTCTACAACTGAATTTCACCAATAGACTTTGTGAACATAACTTTTTATATAGTAGAAACTGGGGGTTGCATGCTAATTATTTCAGTGACAGTTTATAGGGCATAAAAGCAACATGAGATGGGCCCCACAAAACCCCCGAATGACAATAAACTAAGACCAAACATTTAAATTTGCCTAATTAAAGGAATAAATAATAGCACCCTATCAGAGAACCCAAATAGTAGAAAGCCACCACTGCTTGCCGATAAAAAGGGAAAAATGTTCTTGTACCTAAATAAAGCACTTATCCCCTAGTGGCAGAACCAAGAAAAACTGTGCTCTTGTTCACAGTTTTCTATGTCTATGTAGCTGTAGTAAAGCATCTCTCTAAATGCTGCATTAGTGCTTTCAGTAGGCCCCTGACTAATAGCAACTAAATGGCAGCCCACGGGCAACAGGTGAAAAAAGGGAGCCCAAATTCTGTATACCAGCAGTAACTGCTGCATCTGTATAGTTAACAGCTATAATCAGAGTTATCTCCAATCCTGGCTTTGATGGTGTATGTTGGCTCCTGTTAACAGCCAGCACATATATGGAATGGGCTCAGTTCCTCAGCCCGCTCCATGCACCTGGCCCAACATCATTGCATACGTGTACATCAAATGTTGTGAACGATTTAAATAGGCCAACCATGTGTATATATAACCTCATTAATCTCTTGATACCTCTCAAAACATAATCACAGGTTTGTTTATCACCTCTTTGTCTCCCATACCTTTTTAACCTCCTCACATTTTTGTCTTCATTTCAAGCCCTGACAAAATTTATGAAGTCTCCACATTTTCTGGATGATCACCCAACTTTTTTACTTTAAAGCAAATACACAAATCAAGATACAAGGGGGTACTCAAAAGAAACCTGAATCGTCTTCTGGTGGGCGATGCATTAGTAGTACAGGTTTCTATCACTAAGTTCATATTTTTTTCCTATTTTGTGATGTCTGATTCATACAAATAATGTGTAGCTGTGAAATTGTGTTTCCCTTTTGGGAAAAAAGCAGTGAGTACAGTTATACAGTTTACAAGGAAAACAAGTCATGAGTATAACATAAGTTTCCAAATGGTTTTCCAGTCAAAGAAGGTGAAATGTCAACCTTATTCCAGACATCTTTCGACTGCCTAAACAGGTGGAAAAAGAAGTGATTTAAAATCATAATACAATTATGGAATATAACTGTCCGGCTATCAATGAACTTGTGGAGTTGACTGGGATTTCATGTAGCTAATTGTAACAGGGGAATTGGAAATGAAACAAGTTGCAGCAAAATTTGTGCCCCAAATTTGTGCTCACCTGTGACCACAGAGAAAATTTCCTGGCTGCATGTCTTGCTTTGAATGATCATTTAGAAGCCAAACCTGATTTTGTTTCCAAGTCATACAAAACAGCAATCCAGCCAATGGAAACACCCTCCTCTCCTTGTCCCCAAAAAAGCATGACAAGTGAAGTCAAATGTGTAAAGCAAATGCTTGTTCTTTGATGTGAAAGGGATTGTGCACTCAGAATTGGTAACCCAGAGGTCAAACCGTCAACTAATGTCTACACAGCACTGGTCTATGGTTGGATTCTCGGCGGATTCAGCATCTAGAATCCGCTGAAAATCCAACTGTAACTAGTGCCCCATAGCCAGCAACAGAAAATCCATGTTGTAGTCTACGCAGCATGGATTTTTTCCAGTCGGTTTTGAAATCCGCAGAATTCCTTCGGAATTTACACCCTCTCTATTTTTCCCCAGATTCCCAACGACTCTGTAGTCATGTCTGTGCCGGCGGAAATCCGCAAACCAAACCGACCATGGTTTTTATCGCAAGTCCATCACCAAAACCCCGTATGGCAATGTTAAAATGCATCGATATTTTGGACACATTTTAGAGCATAGCCTACATAGTTTTAACTTGAAGTTTTGAAAAGGTTTGCGACACAATTGAGAAGTTTTAATTACATAAATTGTGAGCAAACAGCCCACCTTGTGCATCACATGTAAGACCACATGTTCGCGCTGCCCCCACAGCGCAGAGGGCTAAGCAATTTTTGTTTAAAAATGGCCTGAATTCCTTGTCTCACCCTCCTAAATCACCCACTTTTTTCCATGACTTTTTATTTTCTCAAAGGAAAACATTTTGCTAATGTTGAAGAGGGGAAACAAAAAAATGGCAAAAGCACTAAAAGGCATTAACGACAAGTAAGAAATTTGGATAAATGCACTGTTTCGAAAGGAAAGTACTTTAAAGGAATCTAAATTTTAAAAATGTTCAAATAAATAGATATTTTTTCATTTTTTTTTTCCTTATTCAAAGAAGCTTTATTTCAACAACTTTTACAAAAATAATAAATCAAAAGACAACTGTCTACAAAGCACATCATATATAAGACATCCACGTAGATATACAGCAATTATGACAGTGCCTTGGGAACAAGGCTAGTAGGCAAGTGGGAGACGATAACATATGCCAAAAATAGTGCAAGAATGCTTGGATCCAACTCTAGTTTAAACAGTGAACTTAATCAAGCATCATTGTCAGACAGACTATGCATCTGATGAACACATAAGATCATGTATTTCTTATACAGAAGCTAGCATAAATCACTTTCCAATTTGCCAAAATTGTATATAGATTAGATAATCAATTGCGGAAAGAAAAGAAATAAGAAAAACTATAAAGCAAGGGAAACCCATAAACAAGAACCTAACTCATTGTCGACCAAGGGCAATCCTGGGAAAGCATACTAAAGAGTTTTCACTGATAAGACAAACAGCTTGACCTATTTGTCAGGTCTGGGTCAAGTGCATACAATATCCCCAAGGGAAGAAAAACTATAGTCATGAGGACTGCCACGTATCAAAGACCAGTCCCTGCTTCCAATGCGTTATCCCCGTTATCAAACGAACGAACGGCAGAGGTAGGCGGCAAAAATCTATCCAGAGTCCTTCTCAACTCGCAGGTTTTTGTCCATCGTCTTGGTTACTATCTGCCTGAGTTCTCCATACTTGTTATAAAAGAAATATCTCTAAACAAATCACTCATAGCGGGTATGGCCATGGATCGCCAACGCCGGGGGATAAGCGCCATTGCTGCCATCACCATAAATAAGAGCAGGCTACCTTTCAGGGTGTTTATTGCCAATGGTATCATTGAAAGCAACAGTACTGAGGGGTTATTTTGAAGTTGCACCCCCGTGACTATTTTAATTAAGTCTAAATGACCCTTAGCCAAGAATACTTTGTTATGTGGTGCAATCCCCACCAGACGTGCGTCATAGATCCTACTGCGGACCCGCATCTCCAGCAACAGTTGGAGACCGTCGGATATAATTTATGAAGAAGCAAGGGGACCCTGTACCAACGCGCTAACACTTTATAATTTAGTTCTTGAAACTTGCATGAGATTAACGATTTATGTGCGAGAGGTATAGCACTTTGTCCAATCATCTTCTAAATAGATCTTTGAAGTTCTTCGATTCAACCTCGCCGTTGTACATGAAATCCCGGGATAGGGATTGGATCAATTGGCTATAAATGATAGATATAAGGTGCGGGGCCACGGGCCGCGTCACACAGAGAGCTTCAAAATGCGTCAAACCTCTATGGAGTCTAAGGGCTTGTTTATTGGAGCTATAAAAGTGAGATATCCTCGAGTAGGTTAACCAACGCCATGCGATGGGGGGGGCCCATTAGAGACCCTCACCTCAGCAAATTGGCGCAAACATGACCAGAGGTAACATCCCTGAAGACCAATAACCGTCGGTGGTTCAGATAGTCCCTAGGACGGAAAATTTGTAATGCAGGGTTCCCCTGGGTGGGAGTCAGTGGGCCATCAGGTCTAAACAGTTCCGTGCGGGAGCCATAGGTGCATGGCCTTAAGTGTGACCTGTGCAATCCACGGCAAACCCGATACTGCGTTGCGCGGCAACTCAGAAGGCTTTAGCCAGGGCAGAGCTGACAGAGGGCCTCTATGTATTAGTTCCTCTAGCATCACCCACGCTTTAGATAAGCCATGCTGTACCCAATTCACAAAGCGAGCAGAAGTGCCGCGAGATAGTACATTTTTAGGTCAGGTAGCGCCAGTCCCCCTTCTAATTTAGGCCTTACTAGTGTAGACTTGGAAATTCTAGGGTGTTTCCCCGACCAGATGAAATTTCGAAAGCTCTTGTTTATGGTCTTAAAGAAGGAAACGGGCAGAAGAAGCGGGACAGTCTGGAAAAGATAAAGTAACCTAGGCAAAATGTTCATCTTCAGAATGTTAATGCGCCCCAGCCAAGAGAAATCCTTCCTATCCCATCTTGACAGGTCCGCATCAACTATTCCTATCAAAGGGGCAAAGTTCAGCCCAAAGGTGTGCGTGAGATCTGCCGGTATATGCACCCCAAGATATTTAAATGACTTCGAGGCCCATGTAAATGGGAAATTTTTCTTTAGGAGGTGAACCACAGTCTCGTCTAAGCCTACATTGAGCGTCACACACTTAGACAGATTAACTCTGAAATTGCTCAGGAATCCAAATTGCTCCAGAGCCGCCATCAGTGACGGTAGTGATGTGAGTGGTCGGGTAACATACACCAGCAGATCGTCCGCAAAAGCAGCACATTTAAAGTGCTGTTCGCCTACTTGGACCCCTTTAAATATCTGATTACTCTAATATTCTAGCAACAAATTGCTCCATTGTGAGTTACAAACTAATGGGATGACAATGGACAACCCTGCCGGTGCCATTCTTATCTTAGAATGGGGGAGGAAAAGGAGCCATTAATTTCGCAGTTGGAGCTGATGTGGGTCAACGATACAAGGCCAGAATTCTCTGGAACCATAATGGTCAGATCCAAGGTGCCTCGAGCTAGCACCCTTTCAAGAAAAATCCACTTACCCTGTCGAATGCTTTTTTTCCCGCTCCAGGAAAGCAACATGCATGGTTTTCGTTGGAACCTAACATGAAGAACCATACTGAACGTCTTCAGGGTACTTTCCCGTGCCTCTCGCAATGGGACAAAGCCCACCTGATAAAGGTGTATTATATAACCCAGAAAGTAGTTGAGTCTCACCGTGAGAAGCTTAGCAAAGATTTTTGCATCTGTATTTATCAGCGAGATAGGTCTGTAGCTGGCACAGATGGAGGGGTCTTTGCATCCTTTGGTGGATACGTGAAAATGTGAGCCTGTAAAAAGTCAGATGGGAATTGATGAAGCGGTGAGATCGAATTAAAGGCAGCTAATAAGGGACTAAGGAATTCTGGAGACAAGACTTTATAAAATTTAGCGGTAAACCCGTCTGGGCCGGGGCTCTTTCCCGCTGGGAGGAGTTTTATCATTTGTAGTATTTCCCTCCAGAGTGTAAAACGGGTCTTCTAAGGCTTTCAACCTATCTAAAGAAATTTTGGGTAAAGCCGTTCTCGAAAGATATGCACTAATCTCTTCAAACCGAGAGTTCTCTGGAGTGGGCGGTAGGTTATAAAGGTCTGTATAATATGCCCTAAAACTATTAAGAATTTCCGGAGTCGTATGAACCAAATCGCCCTCTATTGTGTCTTATCGAGAGGATGTACATGAGGCCCTTTCTCTCTGAGTGCCTTGGCTAATTGCCTACCAGGCTTATTACTCCATTCGTAATATGCACTGGAGCTTTTTCATTTTTTTTTTAAATTAATTCCTATTTCTTTTCGGTACCCCCAGAATCACTAAACAACATTTAATAGCTGAACATTCTGGTATTGTAATACATAATTTCAATAAATGAAAGTTAATTAGTTTAATCCATTTCATTAATATGTTGTTCAAGAGAAAAATATATGAAATTGCTTTATTTTAAGGAAGAAGGAAAAAAATATGGAATCATCCCCCAAAAAAATCCCAATTAGCTCTTTGTTGTTTGATTTTACCATTTATGACTGCCTGAATTCTTAAAGGCGTTGATTTAAAACTTCCGGTTCCGGAGCTGGCGATGTAGGAGCACAAGCCTTGTGCTCCACAGGCATCGTCGTTAAATCAGCAGCTCACCAGCATCCATAACGGCAGGAAACAAGCACAGAAGGTTAGGAGGACACTGCAGGTGACACAGAGCCGCCGGTGCACCCGTTGGAGAGAGCGGAGCCGGGTCACGGGCTGAGGGACGTCCGCTACTACCTGGGAGCGGGGGTAGACGCGCCATCTTGCCTGCCACGTGTGGCCTCCAGGAGCGAGGAGCGCAGCTACAACAGCAGGAGACAGCGGGAGTACAGCGCCTGGCCCTCAAACAAGGCGCAGAACAACCGCAACTAGGGACTGCAGAGACGCAGCTCCCTGAGCTCCTGACAGATGCAGAGCTCCGCCGCGTTACAGACAAGAGCTTAACTTCTTCAGCCATTTGCAGACAGAAGGGGAGTGGAGCTCAGCAAACACAGAGGTGAGAGGTGTCGGTCCCACAGAAAGGCCTGCTGACGTGTGAAGTTGCACTAGGAGTGTGGGGAACCAGTGTGTGAAGGAAGGACACAGAAGGCAGGGGATAGACTTCTATGTAAATCTCACACCACCTTAGCAGCGCATACACTGCATATCTGTACTGCCAGGGAGGCAAAGCTGGCTCCTCAGAATAAGAGGAAGCAGAGAGAAAAAGGGCCATAAGAATCCCTTATATTTATAACAACTCAAATGAACACTGTCTCGTTCCTGCAAACTCTCACTACTCGGCAGAACCCTAGTAGATTTTGAAAATCATCTCACGGAAGTGTGCTATATATTACTGCAGTGACAACCAGTAAGCTCTATCAAGACACAAACAAACACTGTGAGGATCGACTGAGGGCTATATACCCTTTCAGTTACACCTGAACTCTCCTTGCATCAAAGTTGCATCCTGCTTGCAGCACATGTCTAGCTATTCTATCCCCTGATTCCTTGCCAACAACTGCCTCAAGGCCCTTAAGTGCAAAAACCAAGCTCTATAAAATGGCGTCTATAACACGTAAAGACAAGGGGGTACCAGGCTCGGAGCAGGAAGAAGCGGAAACGTCTGAAGAAGAGGCTCAAGAACATGCCAATATCCCACCCCAAATCAAAATCAACTATAAAAAGCTTGCTACGGCTGTTGCCAAGAAAATTCTGCCAGTCCTGCAGGAGACCATCTCCACCGAGTTATTGTCCACCATGCAATCGCTACAAACGGAGGTCACCAAGCAAGGAGAGAGGCAAGAGGAAATGGAACAACGGCTCTCAATCACAGAGGATGATGTATCGGATTTGCACACCCGAATAAGCGAATTAACAGAAAAGAATAAACAAATTACAAACAAATTAGAAGACTTAGAAAATCGCTCGCGCAGAAATAACCTGCGAATAATTGGGTTACCAGAAAAAATACCTCCCAGTCATATACCGAAGATATGTGAATCAGAACTACCAGCTGCACTGAATCTGGATACAATCTGTAAAGTTGAGAGAGCGCACAGGGTGGTCCCGGAGATCACTAATAAACCGAATGCCACAGATAAACGCCCTCTAGCCCCACGGCAAGTGATTGCCAAGTTTCTGGACTATGCCAATAAAGAAAATATTCTACGCAATTTTAAGAAACGGCAAAGCCCCCTAAAGTTTGATGGTTCAACTATCCTCATCTTTAATGATTATTCAGTGGAGGTATCCCGCAAGAGGAAAGCGTTTAGCGGACTGTGCTCTGCCCTCTACAGGAGCAAAATCAAGTTCCAGCTGCAGTACCCTTTGACTCTGAGAGTAGTTCTCCCGGATGGATCGACCCAATCCTTTACTACAAGTAAGCAGGCTGAAGAGGAGCTGTAACACCTCATAAAAGAAACGCCAGTGACAGAAAATGTGACGTCGTCCAGCCGTGGTACAGATGACTCTCACTTACGTCAAGCTACCGGTGGCCATTCCCAACAGTGTTCTAATCCCAAGGAGCAGAGACCACCCCAGACTCCACGTGATACGCGGAACAAGACTTGATGCAGAGATATGATGTCTTGAGATAAGTCACTCACAGGGAAATCAAGATATTGAGTTTAAGATGTTGAAACTGCCGAATGTATGTTATAGGTCTCAGATTTGACCATCCTGTCGTTATGGTTATATATCTCTGTTTGACGATGTGCTGAGTAGCTAAGCACGTCAGAAAAAAAGAGAAGTCCACAACACAAAAGGTTATTAGGAGTTAAAGGAGGTCGGGAAGATGGTTAAGGTTATGTTCACAACTCTTTTACAAATAATTGTTTGTTATTATGACAGTTTATGCCAGAGGGGGTGTTTGTGAGGTGGTGGGGAGGAGGGATGCATAATAGGGGGAAGTTCACCCGCACTTACATCATTGCCTATACAAACCTATATAGGACATGAGATATACATAAAAGAGTTGTTTGTCAGCTCACCGGTATAGCTGGTCTTGTACCACCTTGTTTGTGAGGCTTGCAAAGCGCGGAGACTCCCAGTCAACTTCAGCTCGGGAGGACGACAGGAAACAGGATTGAAACAGTATGCTCCAGCTTGCTGGTAAGTAGCGTTAAATAGATGACTTGCAGCTTATATTTAAAATGTAGAAAATTTATTAGTATTCCATTAAAAATATAACGGTAAAGGGTAGGAGATGTTGTAATACAGCACCAGTGCTTCAGACTGCACACTGAAGCACTGGTGCTGTATTACAACTCTCCTACCCTTTACCGTTATATTTTTAATGGAATACTAATAAATTTTCTACATTTTAAATATAAGCTGCAAGTCATCTATTTAACGCTACTTACCAGCAAGCTGGAGCATACTGTTTCAATCTTATATAGGACATGAAGATCAGTTCATGGAATGTAAAAGGTTTGCTATCGCCGCAGAAAAGATCTATAGTCCTGCGGCACCTGGGGAAAATGAAGCATGATGTTGTATTGCTGCAGGAAATTCATCTTTCCACCAGTGATTTTTTTAGGATGAGAAAATTCTGGGTGGGTGAGGTTTATGGAGCCTCTGCAGTCCACAAAAAAAATGGAGTATTAATTCTGTTGCGAAAATCCCTGGTGTATAAGGTTATCTTGTTGAAAAATGACTCAGAGGGGAGATGGGCCAAGGTACATTTAGAAAGCCCAATGGGGGAAATTTGTATTTACAATGTTTATGGCCCTAACAAGGATGGCCCAGACTTCTATCGGAATCTAGGCACACATATTATATCCAACCGGTCCTTCACGACTCTAGTAGGAGAAGATCTAAATGCCGTGATTAGGCCAGAGGAAGATCGCAAGCGGAATTTGACCGCTCAGCGACTACCAAATGACGCGAGCTTGCGAAATTTTGTCGACCTCACTGGGCTCATTGATATCTGGAGATTAACCCCTTACCGCCGGAGCCAGTTTTGGCCTCTCTGATAGGGCCCCATTTTTTAAATCTGGCATGTGTCACTTTATTGTGAGAATAACTTTTTGCACTTTAAACCTATCCATTGTGTTCAGAGATTGTTTTCTCGTGACACATTGTGCTTTAAGATAGTAGAAATTTTTGGTCCAAAAATTATTGTTTATTTGTGGAAAAAAATTTAAAATTATCGTGAAAAAATGTGAAAAATTTACCAATTTCAACTTCTTTAAATTTCTGCATGTAAGACAGATAGTTATTCCACTCAAATTTAGTTTATAACTAGCATCTACCATATGTCTGATGTAGTTTGGCATCATTTTTTTAAAATGTTTTTTTTTTTACGACATTAGGGGGCTTTAAAAATTTTTAGTAGTAATTTTCAAATTTTCAAGAAAATTTGCAATATACATATTTTTAGAGACCAGTTTCCGTTCTAACGTGACTTGATTGACCTGTAGTGTTAGATACCCCCATAAATAACCTCATCTAAGGAAAACTACACCCTTTAAAGTTTTCCGCAATTTTTGGAAGTTTATTAACCCATTAGGTGTTTCACAGGAATAAAGCAAAGTGGAAGTGAAAATTTTAAAATTTACTTTTTTTGCAGATTTTTCAATTTTTATACATTATTCACAAGAATACGGTTAAAAGTGATCAGGGAAATGCAAATTAATATTGATCCCCCAGATTTTTGTCGTTTTCAGAGATATCCCCTATGTTGGCCGTAGTGCATTATTTGGCTCAACCACAAAACCCCCGAATAGGAGGAGCACCTACTGGACTCTGGGGTCTCATTTTCATTACCAATTTTATTTAGGGGCCATTTCAGGTTTGCGGACACCTAAAGTTCCAAAACTTAAATAAATACCCCTAAAAAGAACCCGTATTGGAAAATACACCCTTACGGAATATATCCAGAGGTGTAGTGAGTTTTTTGACCCACAGGTGTTTTACAAAATTTTTTTAGCGTTTCGGCTCTGAAAAAAAAAAAATATATATTTTTTCCCAATAATCTGCAATTTTAGCTGAAAATGTTTAATTTTTCAAGGAATCTTGGAAAAAAAAAGCCCCAAAATTGTGTTACGCAATTTCTTCCCAAATTCGGCAATACCCCACATGTGGGTGTTAAAATGTGTTTGGGCGCATGGGGAGGGGGTACAAGGGAGGGGGCGCTATTTGGCTTTTGGCGCCCCAGATATTGGTGGGGCCATGTCGGATTGCTAGCCCCCAAATTACTAGAACAGCTGAAACCTTCCAGAAGTTTCCCCATTTTGGATTTTAACACCCTCAGGGATCTCTTAGGGGTGTATTTTTCATTTTGGGCGACAGGTGTTCCGTAGTTTTTTTTAGCATTGGGCCATGGAAATGGAGGGGGGAAACGCAGTTCCGCCATTGTTTTTGGGCTTCATTTTTACAGTATTCGCCCGACGAGGTAAATGATGGGATAACTTTACTATGGAGGTCGGTACATTACAATTATATAAATTTTTATGTTTTTTATGTTTTATTATTTTTACAAAGAAGGAGTTGTAACGGTGCCCCGTGACAGACGTACGCAAAGCGCCGACCGCAGCATTGGGTGTGGTCCTCTGGATCACCGCAGGCGAGGTGTAGTGGGGGACCACGCCAGGGAGTGGGGTAAAAGGGGCCCGGGTTTCCCAGAGCCCGCCGCAAAGGGGAGGATGGTGCGGGACCCCCAGGCCCAACCCTGACGTGGTCCCTGGGTGACAGCGGGGTGCAAGACGGAATCCGGCGGGGAATACGGGAACACGGAAAATGACAGAGGATAAGGGGGTTTAAGTAACATAGCCCCAAGGAACGGCATGAAGGGACGGGTAACACATCAGTACGACCAGGGAACACGGCGGAAACGGAGGCACATACAGGAACACGGAGGATACAGGAGAACGGGACAGAGGCGGACGGCCGGGGGATCAGTGAAAAAGACACTGGCCGCATCTCGGGGTTTAAAGGCCCCAACGCAGCCCTGAGTGGGCAGGGCTAAAGTGGGAAGAGCGGGACAACAACAGACTGCAATGAATGACCCAGGTAGAGAAAAGAATTTCCCTCTTTAGCTAGGGTCAGGGGGGGAGGAAGGTGCACGAACAGGAAATATAAATAGGCGGGAAAGCTGCCGCACGCACGCCTTAGGAGGAACATTGCCCCGACAGGCCCCGGAAGAAACAGATGGAAGGACAGGACGGCAAAAGAAATAGCGAACCAGGTGCGGGACCTGCACGGGGACCCCCAGCGAGACATGGAGGACGGACGGGCCCGCGGGCCCAAGGGGGGGACCGCGATAACCGTGACAGTACCCCCCCCCTCAAAGCCCCTCCTCCCCCCCCAAATCACAGAATGGCATTCCCAAAGGCCCGGGGGCCCGAACTTTACGGGGGCAACCCCAAAAAAAGTAAGGTGTAAATAGCCAGTATAGGGAAAAACCCAGAAAAAGGAGGTGCATGGGGGAACAAGCGGGGCACTAGGCAAAATGGGGGGGAACCCAGGGGGGCAGTAAACCCCAGGGGATCAGAAAGGCCAGGGCGGGACCGTAAGCCCGGGGATCGAGGCTCAGGGCGGGACCCTAAGCACGGGGACTCAAAGGTCAGGGGGGGACCGTAAGCCCGGGGGCTCAGAAGGCTCAGGGGGGACCGTAAGCCACGGGAATCAGAAGGTCAGGGCGGGACCCTAAGCCACGGGGACTCAGAAGGCTCAGGGGGGACCGTAAGCCCCCGGGGCTAGAAGGCTCAGGGCGGGACCCCTGCCCCCCGGGAGGGGGACTCAGAAGGCTCGGGCGGGGACCTGAGCTGGCCAAACGTAAACTTGGGGGGGGACCGGCTAGGCCAACGTATAATCTGGGCTGGCCAGAGGGTGGCCAAACGTCGCTCTGGGCTGGACCATGAGCTAGGGCCCAAGTAAGCTCCGGGCTGGACCATGAGCTAGGCCCAAACTAAGCTTGGGTGGACCATGAGCTAGGGGCCCAAAGTAAGCTCTGGGCTGGGCCAGAGTAGGCCACGGGTGCAACACCTAGACGAGGGAAAGGGGCCCCCGGCGGGATCCATGGGAGTTATACAGCGTAGCCGAAGCGGGCGACCGCGACATCGGGTGTGGATCCTCTTTATCACCCCGGGGGAGGTGGGAGTGGAGGGGCCACGCCGGGGGGATCTAAGGGGCCCTGGTCTTCGCCCGAGCCCGCCGCAAGCGGGTGGGCTTGGCTGCGGGCCCCAGGTCATACCCCCGGGGCTACCTCGGTGCAGCCGGGGGGCGACAGGATCCAGGCGGTGGAAACAGGAAAAACCCGGAAAATGTACAGCAGGTCGGAGGGTTTAAAAATCACTAGCACCCCAGGATCGGCAGGAAAAGGAGGGGGAACACATCAGGTCAGACCAGGGAACACGGCGGGAACGGGGGCAATACAGGGAAAACGGCAGGATCGGAGACCAGACACGAGGGGGGACGGCCCGGAGTCAGATGACAAAGACAGGGGCCGCATTCAGGGGTTAAAAGGGCCAACAGCAGACCCAGTGCTGGCAGGAGCTCAAGAGGGAAGCGTGGCACAGAACAGACTGCAAAAGAATGACCCGAGTGAACAAAAACTTCCTTTATAGCAGAGGTAGGGGTGAAGGGAAGGTTTTCACGAACAGGAAACTAAAAATGGGGGAAAGGGGTGCCCGCGCGACGCCTTAGGAGGACTTTTCACAGAAGGACCCCGGAAACAACAAGACTGGACAGGAAGGACAGGCATACAAGCAGAACACAGGCTGCGGGACCCCTGACAGGGAGCCCCAGCGAGAATGGAGGCCGGACAGGCCGCGGTCCCCAAAGGGAGGGACCGCGGCATGAACCGTGACACGAGTTTTATAAAAAGTTGCTTTTTAGTTGTCCTATTCTGACAGCCCTAGCTTTCTTAAATTTTTTTCATATGAAGCTGCTTGTGGGCTTGTTTTTTATGAGATGATTTGTTTTTGTTTTTTTTGGTCCCAAATTAGGGGGGAAAATGTGATGCTTTGATAAATTTTTTATTAAGGTTTTTGTGGGGCATTTTGTACAAAATACGGGCAATCCGGGTATTTTTCCTTTTTATTTTTATTTTTTACAGGGGGTTCCTGTGCGGTATAAATGACTTTGCTATTTTTGCTAGCGGGTTTGGGATTAACGATTCCAGGGGTTTACCCCCCATTTTTTTATTTTTTTTAAATGTTTTATGCTTTTACACAATAAAAAATATTTTTATTTGAAAAGGAAAACATTTTTTTGCTTTAAACCGGAGTTGGAGCCATAATTTTTTTTATTTTTATTTTTAGGGACCCTGTATAGGGATTTTTTTTTTGCGGGATGAGTTGCTTTTTTTTTTAACATTTTTGAGAGGGCGGGCCCTTTTTGATCGTTTTTTAAAAATCCGTTTTTTGGGAAAGGCCCGGGGTAAAGAAAATACTGAAACCCCTTACCCATTTTGTTTTTTTTTTTTTTTTTTAATAGCTTTTCACCGGGGCAGTATCCTTTGAAAAAGTTAGTTTTACTTTGGGGGTTTTGGGAGACGATTGGGTTTTTCCCCCAAATTTTTATGTGGGTTTTTTTTTTTTGGGAAACCCTTTTTTTTTTTAAAAAAAAGTTTTTTTTTTTGTGAAAAAACAATATTTTAAACCCCGCTATTTCTAATAGCCGAACTTTTTAATTTTTCCGTTTTTTAGAGCTGTGTAAGGTTTTTTTTTTGCGGGATAAAAGGGTTTTTTAAATTTGGCCCCACTTTGATTTTGATTTTGATTTTTTGATGATTTTTACTCCATTTTTTTGGCTGCGGGGTTTGAACAAAAATCGAAAATTCTGGGACTGTTTTTTGGGGGATTTTTTTTACGGGGGTTACCGGGGGGGTTTTTTTTAAAACCAGGGACAGATTTATAGGGTGGGTCAGCTATGAAAGGCAGCGATCCCAAAATTTATGGGTACTTTTTTTATTTTTGATCTTTTTTGGGGGCGTTTGGCTTTTTTTAAAGGGGGGGGAAAAGGGCGATTTGAAAGTGTTTTTATTTTTTTTTTTGTGTTTGTGTTTTATTTTTTTAATTTTTTTTTTTTATTTTTTCCCACCTTCTTACATTTTTCCCCCAGGGGGGGAATTTGCAGGGAACGATGTCAGATCGTTCTTTGCAATAGGAGATCAGCTTATGTGTATGCTGGCCCATGGAAAATGTCAGTACGTCCCCCACAATGCATTGTGGGCTGTGAGTCAACCAGCAACGGTTTGTGCCTTTTCCCCTTTGGGGCTGTCGGGTAGGAGAATCAGTAGGGGGCCCTAAAGCCCCTTTACTGCGCCAGATCTGGGGAAGCGGGAGTCACCTCCCGGGTTCCGAAAGCCGGGGATGCCCGGGACCGATTTCGTGCCCATGGGGGGGGGTTTAAAAACCCGGGGGCCCGGGTTCCATGCCGCGTCTTGCGCCCCTCCGCTGTGACCCGAGAAGGGATCCCCCTTGACGTATCATACGGCAATTTGGGGGAAACCCCCAAACCGCCATTGCCGTAAGGGAGTAGGGAAAATGTCGGTAAGGGGTTAAACCCCCTGACTTTTGGGAGTTTTCCCATTTTTTTTCAAATGTTCCCCAAATTTCCTTGGCCCGCATAGTAATTTTTAATTCAAACAACCTCATAGAAAGGGTCTTAGAATTTGTATACGCGATATGTTATTTGGAAAAATGCTCCCTTTTTTAATGGGTTTTTTCCCGATACTTTCCCGGGGCGGGCCATGACTTTGTTGGTTGTTTTCCCAAACCCCCTTCCCCGGGGATGGGCGTTGGGGGTTTGGTACGGGGGTTTGGGGGGTGGGGGGTTTGCTGACGAAAAAATGCGAGCACAGTGATGATGGAAATGTTTGGGAAAACCCCGCCAAGGCGTAATCAGGGGGAGACAATTACCCCCAATTTTCTCCCAAAAAAAAATGAAAAAAAAAAAAATACATAAAATTTTCCGCCTTTTGAGATGCATAACATCTTTCCCTTGAGAATGCTTCACCCACAAAAAAAAAAACTTGGTCAAAAGGCCCAAGGGGTTTTTTTGATTTGGGGGTTTTGGAATGAAAAGGAGGGGGTTTACATAGATCGAAGTTTGGGCAAAAATTATTCGGTTTGGCAGAAAGTAAGGAAAGCTTTTGGCAGGTTGGGGGTCCGCGAGGAAGGGGTCAGAGGGGTATCATGTCTTGAAGCCCTCAGAGGGAAGAGTGTCACAAACCCACGGGATATTTTTGCCCTATTTCAAACATTTTTTTAGGAAGCTTTACCGGGGACTTAAAAAAGACCCCAATAAAAAAGGGGCGGATTTTTTGGATTTGGTAAATTTTCCAATTTATCACAGAGGACCCAAAAAAGTATTTAAAGGGTCAAATAATTTGGGAGGAAGTGAAGGCAGTAAATTAAAAACTGGGAAAAATGGGAAGGTCCTGGCCCAGAGGGGGTCCCCTGCGTGTTTTATAAAATTTTACGAGAACAAGTGTCCCCAAATTTGGGCCCAGAATTTTTCGATTTTTATTGCGGGGAGGAGGATGTCCCATTTTGGGGCCCAAATTTTTGGTTTTTTAAAAGTGTTGCCAAAACCCTGGGGGGGATTAACAAAAAACAGTTTTTCGTACGGGCCCATTTCCCCTTCAACCAGGTTTTAAAAAATATTTGTCAAAAATTATGGTGATAGTTTAGCAAATAATATTTCCCCCGACCTAAAAAAAACCCCCATCCCGGGGTGGGTTTTTGTAAATGGTAGGCGGCGGTTAAAAAAAACATTTAAAAAGGTGGTTAGGGGCAATGGACCCCAAGTGGGGAACCCAAAGGGGCCCCTTGTCAAGAAAAGCTTGTGCCCTTGGCCCCAGAAAAGGTTTTGACGCATAAAGGGGCAATTGGTTGGGAGGGGTACTAGAAAAATTTTGGGAAATTTAAAAAAAAAAAGGTAAATTTGGGAAATTTCCCCTCTCCTCATTATTAAGGATCCCGGAGGCAGAAGTTTTCCCCGGGATTTAGATAGAAAATTTCCCCCTGGGGAGGGGCCCTAGGCAGGGTCCCCCTTTTATCGACCTGTTTTTTTAAACTGAATTAGACCCCCTTTTTGTAAAACATTGAGATACACTTTACTGTATATATGACGGAAAAATTTTAGGTGGGAGGGGAAATTTAAAATAAGGGCCCTTTTGCAGCGAAACCTCTCTTCAGGGGGTTCCCCAGGAAGCCAGTTGAAGAAAAGAAACTGGTTTTTTGGGGGAAAATTTTGGGGCCCTTTTTTCTGGATCCCACTTTAATAGAGTTAAATGTGAATTGTTTGGGTTTTGGGAACAGGATCACTTAAAACAACGCAGTGATAAAAATTAGGTATCAAGATTGCATAAAAACTTCATAAAAAATTTGGGGGGGTTAAGATTGGCAAAGTCCCGACTTATTGTTTCAATTGAATTTTCCTCCCCTTTTGAAAAAAATTTAAAAAAAAACTCCAGGGTTGGCGAGACCTACCTCTGTCCCTTTAAAAGCGGGGGGGGTTCATTTAGTAAAAATGATTCTTTTGCTCGTCTCCCTTTCCCCCTTTCCCAAAAAAATTTTTCAAATTAATTTGGATACCGACGAAAAGCTTTTAAAAAAATGATATCTAGCTTCTTGTGGAGAGGAAAAAAGACCAAAAATGCTCAGGTAAAGCTTTAGGCCATAAGGCGGAAAGGGGGGAAAAGAATCTTTCCCCAAACCCGCCCTAGTTATTATAATATTGCATGCTTGACCAGATATATCTTGGACTGGATTCACAAAACAAATTTCTATTCTGACTGGGCCTTAGAGGAGAGTCTAGCAGGGGAGAAATTAACCAGCTTACTACATGCAAAGCAAGCACATACAAATGACATAGCAAAACACTCAGTTTTACTTCGGGACACCATGGCCACATGGAGGGAGCTAAGGAAGCGATTTGGGTTGGCCCACCGGATATCCAAATATCTACCACTTTGGGAACAAGTGGAATTCCCTATGGGCAAAGACCATAAATGGTTTGACGGATGGATAACAAAGGGAATCTCCTCAATAGCGCATTTATTTCACCAAACAGAAAATAGATAAAACTTTCGAGGAAATAAAGCATGAGTTTGATGTCCCTGGCTCCCAAATCTTGCAATATCTACAAGTCAAATCTTTCTGCACTTCCAGGTTAAGAGACATACGAAAAGAAAGAGGTAAAAATGAGTTTGATTTCTTAATGGGTACAGGTTCCCAGAGGAAATCTATTTCAGATATATATGCCATTTTAAAAGACAAATATATAAAAATTTCCCCTGGAGATGGTTTTAACAAGTGGAGACGTTGGTTGGGCAAGGATGACGTGGAAGCAGATATCATCAGGGGGAGGAATTCTATACGCAAACACGTCATAAGTGAAGCATGGAGGGAAACTTATTTCAAGATGGTACACGCAGCAATTTATGCTTTCGATATTCCCCCTACACCGGGCTTCCCAGACAGGCTCACATCTTGCCCAAAGTGTAGCGAACCAAAAGCCAACTTATATCATGGCTTATGGACATGTCCGAGGGTGAAATTGTTTTGGGGTGAAATGAGGGATCTTCTGACATCCCTCTGGAAAGGGAAAATTCACTTGTCACCAATAATTTTTCTACTTCCCGGTTAGGAAACCTCTATAAACTCCGAACCGCAACACGCGGAATCTGGTAGGCCTGCGATCATACATATTGTTCTGCTGGTAGCCAAACGCTGCTTGTTGACTAAGTGGTTGGACGCGACGGTCCCAACAATCAGTATGGTAATTGAAATAACCAAGAAATACGCAATGGCCGACCAGATTTACACTGAACACCACAAGGAGGCGATGGCAAATAGCTTCTTTAACAAATGGAGAGTGTTCCTAGAAAACTTTTATACACCAAACGAAATTAGAAAGCTAATAGAAATATTTCAAAATACTGGATGGTATTTGCGTGAAGCACAGGGGGGAACACTGGGTAGACTGCAACTACAATTTCAACAAACTGACACATGCCCATAATTGGGGGGATCATCTTCCAAGCAAAACCGGAGCCAGGTGTGATGTTATATATTAGGGCCCGCCCCGTCTCTTCTCCTCACTTCCGTCCCCTCTACTCTCTCTTCCCCATAGTATAGTAGAACTTGTTTGAATCGCCTGTATAGGGGGAGAAACACTTCATTCTGGCTGCTTTTATGTGTTTATTTGTTGATATTTAAGTATAAGTATAATTGTTGAATCACATTGTATGATCCATAACATGAATCCTAATATTTCGTCTTTGCCACATGGTGCATGGCAAACTGCAAAACTATAATATATATATACTCATATTACGGACAATATCACATATTTTATATATTGTTATAGAATATAATTCATGTCATTCATGTTGCTCATCTTGTGCATGTAAAATTTGGCTTCTACCATGTCACAATTTTTCTACCTGTTAATGTACAATATATTTCAATGTTGTGTTCCTTATAATCATGGTGGTTGCCTAATAAAGTATTTGTTAAAAAAAAAAGGCGTTGATTTCACTAATGACAAACAATATTCTAGCTGGTTATAACTTTCTTACGGAGTGGTTGACAAATCAGTTTTGCAGGATGGACCATTTTTATAAAATTTCTCCATAAAGTTACAATCCGATTGAGATCCAAATAAATTCCTGGCCATACTATTGAGTTGCAGCACCTTTGCTAAAGAAAAGCTTATCACCAAAACTATTTTGTATGCTGATTCATCACTGAATATTACTTTCCTCCAATCTTCCACACTCCATGATTTTTTTTTTGATTAACAAATAAAACTTTATTTGAAGGATCAAGAAAAGGTACATAAGCATATGCCTTACACAATATAGCTAACCGCCACTACCATAACACTTATCGTCAAATGATAACATAGCAATACACATGTGCAGTTACATGACTTCCAACAAAAACCCATAAAGATATATGTGAAAGTACCCAAGAGTGCACTCAGAATGAAACTAACCTACCCTGCAACAAGCAGGGAACAAATACCAAAAGCATAAAGAGCATGAATAGAACACTTTTGTTATTTCAGTTGTTCAGGAGAGCTATATACAGCCCAATAGAAAGGCCAGATGATCTAACAGGTAATGCAAACGGGGTTTAAGCCAGCTCACCCCTCTCGGTGCCAAGGAGAAACGCCAATTGTAGAAAAAAAGAATGATCCAGCGATTCCATAAGCAGTGGTCTTCTTGTAAAACTGTGTATTTCTTTATTTAAAAATCATTAAAAACAGAATGGCATGATGCAAATGCCAGCACAAGGCAATAGACTGCCAACGCGTTTCGGGGCGACCCCCTTAGTCATGGCATACAGACTACCTTCTAATACATGTTATATATAGTCTATAATGCAGATTGCACTTACCCCACAGCTGTTGTTGCCACATACCACACATAGGAACGCCGACACGTCCGCTTGCCGACATCTGGCACTTCCGGCAACCCTCGGGTGACATAGATAACCTAGTCACATGATCGGAAGGACCGGCAGACACGCGCATGCGCAGTGCACACGTCGTGACTGCTGGAGCCAAACCCGAGCATGGAACACAACCCGGGATTGCAGGACCACCCAAGGATTGCAGCGGACACGCCAGCCGAACCACAACGAGGCCAGGAAACAACAGAAGCAGAGAACCTACAAATAATAAAACATAATCAAATAAAAACATGCATTAAATACCAAGATCCTCCTATAAAGGAGATTGCAATGTCCCACATTATATAAATATAAATACACTGCATTCACCTAGATACAGCAAATAATAACTAGTTGTTACAAATAAGACTTTCTCAGCATGAAACACCTTCGCTACTGTCTATTAGAATAATAATAACTCATTAATAATGATACAAAATTTTATTTCTAATGTTTAACCCGTTGGGTGAAATGGTGTCAAGGATCGTAATCCAAAAGGCCTCTCTATCCCTAAATAAGTGATGTAAATTGCCCCCTCTTTTAGGCAACATGACCTTTTCAATTGCAAAAGCCCTAAAATGTTTATTACTGGAGTTATGTTCCGCATTGAAATGACGGGCTGCATTTGAGATGGTACGAAATCCAGGATTCTGGATGTAATTAAAATGTTCGCATATTCGTATTTTGAATTTGCGTGATGTAGAACCAACATAGAAAAGATTACACTCCGTGCATTCAATTAAATAAATGACTGAAATGGAGTTGCAGTTCAAATACTGCTTAATTTCAAATGATTGTTCATGTGTTTTGAAAGCTTTAGTGACTTTAGTGAATAGGCGGGTCTTACATGGATAGGATCCACATTTATAGAATCCCCTTTGATTCAGCCATGTGGCATTCCTTTTGTTAGAATTAAATGCATGCTTTACAATTCTATCACCAATGGTGGCAAGACGTTTGGCCACAATGCGGCACCCTTGTGACAAGATGTTCCGTAATATGGGATCATCATATAAAATAGGAATGTTTCGCAAAATGATTCTTTTGATGTCAAGAAAATGAGCACTGTTGCTAATAACAACAGTTGGTTGATAAGAATTATTATGTGATTGTTTTTAAGGTAAGTATGTTTCACAATCCGTGTGCAGGTTACCTTAAAAAGTGTAAACCTAGAAGACAACACCCAGGACGACCACATCTCAGGGACTCGGGGCACCCTCAAAATCTAAAGCCCTTAACGAACCCACCGTGCCAGGTGAGCTCAACCACCTTACCCATATCTTATCAAATTTGCCCTCTTTATTCCTACATTTAAGCAACCATTTCTGATGTGGCAGCATGCAATTTATCAGTCCCATCCACTCAGACAACAAAGGGGGTCTCGCAGACAGCCATGTTCGCGCAATAGCCTTCCTTGCAGAATAGAGAACTTCAATTGCGAAGGTGTATGTTGACCGCGAACCCAAGCTATCCAGCTCGGGTCCAAACAAACAGGCCGTGGGGGTAAGTGGGATTGGGCACCCCATCCTATCATTTAGGAACTGGATGACCTGGGACCAAAAGCCAAGACCTTTGGGCAAGCCCAAATTAGGTGTAGAAAGATACCCGAAGTTAAATGACACTTATGACATTCGTCCGCGTACCCTTGCCTGAATTTACTAAGCCTAGATGTGGTGTAATAGGACTTGTGTAAGATAAAAAGCTGAGTCATTCTATCATTCAGGTTAGAAGAAACCAGTTTAGGTGAGGAAACACTTCTCCCATTGTTCGTCCGTCATAGGGCCAAGGTTCGTCTCCCACTTCCCCCTGAGGCCCAACAAATGACCCTACCTACTGTGTGAAGAGAGAAGTGCGTAGAAATGAGAAATTACATGGGCGGTCAGGAGGGAGAGAAGCAACCGCGGGAATGGAATGTATTAAACACTACCCCGGTATGGCCTAACTGTGAAGTACCCTAAGATAAGTAAACAATTGGGACGGGGGGAGGCCAAACTCAGCCTGCAGTTCCGGGAAAGGTCGGAACCCTGAGCCAGAATACACGTGAGAAATGTACCACGCCCCCTGCGCACCCCAGCTCACCTCAGAGGACATGCTAAGTAGGTCCAGAAAGAGTTTGCAGTGCCATATTGGCGAAAATAAATCAATACCCTCAGAGTAGTACAATGAGCGTACCTTTTGCCAAACCAAAAGGGCCTGCCGCAGGATAGGGAAATCATGCAACCTGCCCTTTGCAACAGCAGTGCCACAGAAAAGGAGCTGTAGGGGATGTAAATACCATCTATTAAATGGAGAAACAACCAAGGTTTGAACCCTAAGCATGATTCCTTCTTTTTTTTTTTTTTATTCAAAAGAGCTTTATTAGAAAATTAAAAAGACAAAATCCGGCATACAAAGAGAGGAGACATGAAGGGTCTCCTAAAACCACGAGAATACAATCTTAATATAAGAAAAGAGACCAATCAGGCCTAAAACAGCATATTGAATATAGTGAAGCAAAATATTGGATTACAAATAAAGGGAAACATTTTTACAGATAGGTAAAATAAGACGTATACTACTAAAATTCTAATGTAGAGTTCTAACTCCAAGAGATCTAAAAGGCAGACATACTACCCAATATACAGTCTATTTACTTGCGGCATGGAGGTACAAATTAAATTTTGACAAAAAGGAAAGGGGGACAAGAGAGAGAAAAAAAAAGGGGGGGGGGGAGAAAAAGGAGGGGGAAGGAGAGGGGGAAGGGAAGGACATCACCCGGAGCATTACACGACGGGAAGAAGTAACAAGCTAAGGTCGCACCCCATCCCGTCGCAGAACCCCCGGGAGTGTGGGGGACCTTTGGAAGGAAAGCCAAGGATTAAATGTCTTATGGAGCTGGTGAACCTGCGCCACAGATAGAGCCAGAAGCTCTTCCATAAGATATGTCTTAGAGACCGCAGAAATCCATTCCTCAATGGTAGACGGCTCAGAAGATCGCCAGTGCCTCGGGATAATGGTTTTGGCTGCTTGTAATAAGTGGCGCAATAGCGATTTCTTATAAGCGGGGATCGAGGAATCAAACATAAATAGAAGAGCCGCTTCCGGCGTCTTGGGGATCGAGAAGCTGGTCAGCTTTGGAATGACCTCAAAAATTGTATCCCAAAAATTTTTTAGAGATCCACACTCCCACCAGATATGTACCATGGTGCCCACTTCCAGTCCACAGCGCCAGCAGGTATCTGGGACAGAGGGGAACCATTTATGTACAAGGTAAGGAACTCTGTACCACCGGGAAAGGATTTTAAAACTAGTCTCCTGTGCTCTGGAGGCTATCACTGCTTTATGGGACAGAGTAAAGCATCTCAGTCATTGGGCCTGTGAGAATGACTTATGAAGCTTATCTTCCCAAGCTTTACAGTAAGATGGGAGTGAGGAATTATGTTCACAGGATAATTCCTTATAGAGAGAGGAAATGACATGCCGTGGAGGGGTCGCAAGAAGGCACATCTGCTCAAATGGCGAGAGAGGTCTCTGAAAGTCGCCAACCTGTTTGAGAGCGTTAAAAAAGTGCCGCAACTGGGCATATTGAAAAAAAGACGAAGGACTAGAGGTCATCTCTGGGGGAAGGGATTGAAATGGAAGGATGTCGGAACCAAGAGCCAGGCTGTGGAAGCGGAGAGGATTTGTCTTAGAAAGCCCAAAGAAAGGAGGGGACCCCTAGCCCAGGAGGGAATGCGGGGCTATCAACTATAGGAAGCAGCGGCCCCTGCCGGTCAATTAAATTATAAGAGGTTTTATATAAGAGAATCGCAGCCAAAGTTTGTTGGGTCGTGAAGGAGGTTGGGTACCTGGCAACCAGCGATTGAGTCCAGATCCAAGGGAGCGAAGCAAGAGACAAGGGACAGATTGATCTGGCCAACTGGGTCCACATTTTGCCACCTCCCGGGCACACCATGTCCAGGACGCGGGCATAAGCCGCGGCCATGTAGTATCTTTTACAATCCGGAACGCCTATCCCCCCAACCGATTTATGCCGTGCTAGTGTGGCGTACGCTAATCTTGGCCTGTTAGAGGACCAAATGAAGGTCGTGAAAATGCGTTGGACACGCTTCCAAAACGCATTAGGGACATAAATAGGAATTGTCTGAATAAGGTAAAGTAGACGAGGCAAAATCGTCATTTTAAGAATGCTCACTCTTCCAAACCAGGAGAATTCTCTTTTATTCCAACCATCTAGATCTGAAGAAATTCGCTGTAAAAGTGACTCAAAATTGAGGGAGAAGAGCCCAGACAAGTCGCTAGGAATTTTTATACCTAGATAGGTGATACCCGATGGTGGCCATAAAAATGGGTAGGAAGATTTCAAACAATTGAGGACATTAGCGGGGAGGCCAATGCTCAGGGCCTCGGATTTGGAAACATTAATTTTAAAGTTCGACCAGGATCCAAAGCGCTCCAACTCAGACATCAGAGCAGGCATAGAGGCCACCGGGTCCGTTAAGTAAACCAAAAGGTCGTCCGCAAAGGCGGAGCATATGTAAACATGCTCTCCAATGGAGAGTCCCCTGATGTCCGGGTTGGAGCGGATAGCATTCAACAGGGGTTCTCCATAACCAGAACATAGAAAAAGGGCGAAAGAGGACATCCCTGCCTAGTACCATTGTGAATACTAAAGGGGTCTGAAAGAGAGCCGTTAATTTTGAGTTGCGCTGACGGGGATCTATAGAGGGCCATAATTTTAGAACAAAAAAGGGGACCTATCCCTAGACTCCGGAGCGTAGCCAACAGGGAAGACCACAAAATCCTATCAAAAGCCTTCTCCGCGTCCAGGGATAGGACCATTAACGGGGTCTTATGAGTCCGCGCGTAGTGTATGATGTCAAGAGTCTTCAGGGTATTGTCGCGGGCCTCCCTCCCCGGGACAAAGCCCACCTGATCCGGGTGAATCAGACTCGGAAGAAGTGGATTCAGCCTGTTTGCTAGTAGTTTGGCATATATTTGAAGATCCACATTTAATAGAGAGATCGGACGATAGCTGCCACAGGATGAAGGGTCCTTCCCCGGCTGGGGGAGGACCGCGACATGGGCTACAGTGGATTGGGACGGAAACGGCCTGTCAGCAGAAATATAATTAAATGCATCTAACAGTATAGGGGAGAGGGACTCCTGGAAAACCTTATAAAATTTACTAGTGAAGCCGTCCGGGCCTGGGCTCTTCCCCCCCCGGGAGACTTCCAATAACTGAGGCGATCTCCTGAATAGTGAAGGGCGAGTCTAGCTCATTAACCGCAGCTTCCGGTATACGAGAGGCTGGGGCATAACAAGGCGGAGCCAACGAGGAGGAAGGGGGGGGATTGAATGTTATATAGGTTGGAATAAAATGAATGAAAGGCAGATTTAATATCAGAGGTGGTATGAACCATGCTCCCGGTTTCTGATTTGATGCAGGGAATATGAGACCTTGCAATGTGGTGACGCAGGGCCCTAGCTAACATGCGGCCTGATTTATTACCATATTCGTAGAATTTACTGCGGCCCGTTTGCAAGTAACGTTTCCACGAGAATTTTAGGAGACGCTTGACCTCCAACCGTGCTGCGAGGAGATCCGCCAGCACTCCAGGGGACAAGGCCTGCTTATGTTTCATTTCAAGACCCTCTACTTTAGGCAGCGCAGTTTGCAATTTAGAAGCCCTATCTCTCTTCAGTCTCGCCCCATGCCTGATCAGGACGCCTCTGAGAACACACTTGAGCGCCTCCCATCGAACACCTGGAGAGGTACTATCACGAGTGTGGTCTAACTGAAAGTGTTCAATGGAGCGTGAAAGGTCCAGGACACAAACAGTGTCTAAGAGCAAAGATTCATTGAGGCGCCATGACCAAGCCGGGCGCGAGAAGGAAGGGACCGAAAGCGTGCAGTAAACAGGGGCATGGTCGGACCAAAGTATGTTGCCTATGGATGATGAGGAGAGCCAAGGGAGAGCACCATGGGAGACCAACAAATAGTCGATACGACTATAGGAGGAATGTGGAGCTGAGAAAAAGGTGAAATCTTTATCACCCGAAGTTGAAACAAATTAAAAACCCTTCTGACCTGTTTTATAGAGCGGTAAGAAAGAGCAGATTTACCTGATGAATTGTCTAAAGTAGGGTCTAAAGTTAGATTAAAATCCCCTCCAAAAACCACCGTACCTTTTGCCATGGGAATTAGAATATCCGCCAAAGCTTGGAAGAAAGACACCTGGCCCGCATTAGGAGCATAGGCGTTGACCAAGGTAAAGTCCTGGCCTTCAATAACCAAAGACAAAACAAGGTAACGGGCCGCAGGGTCTACCCGACATTCCTGGACCTGATGTGCTAAAGACCTATGCAGAGCACTGGCCACCCCCTTGGATCTGGACTCTGAATTATTGGCGAAGAACCAGGTGGTATAATATTTATTACGTAAAATGGGCGCATGACCAGATTTAAAGTGGGTTTCCTGAAGGAAGACAATCTGTGTTTTACGTTTGTGGAAATGGTATAAAACTTGAGACCGTTTCTCCGGGACATTGAGGCCCTTGGCGTTAAATGAAGCAAATGTTAGGGTGGACATTGAGACAAAGTGAGGATCGGAAAGGGGGTAGGGAAAAGGAAGAAAAGGGGGGGGGGAGAAAAGGGGAAGAGAAAACGAAAGGATACCAATAAGCAGGCGAAGACAAGGCCCGCAGCTGGGTCTAATGTGTTGACTACTCAGTCAATAGTCCCTAGGCTTATAAAAAAAACAATTTCGGGACTAAATCCTATTGGGGAGGGTGGGAGAAGAGAAAAGTATAGAGGAGGGCATCTCGAGACTGGGCTCCGACTAACTGATAAGGGAGAGAGAGAAGCGGCTAACCCCTGCTCCCATAAACACTACAACATGTAGCAGGAAAGGAGGAGAAGGGAGGGGTGTGACAGTTTACATGGTAAAGGCACCTGCAGCATAGCAAGAATACGTACATGTCAATAATCCTTAGACCACATATGAACATATTGAAAACAACTTAGACCTAGGGAAACTCAAGCAATGTCCTTGCAGCAGAGGCCTAAGCTAAAGTCCACATACAGGAAAGGCATAGCACCCTCTAGTGGACAAAAACAAACACTACTGGTGAATCAAATGTGGTAAATCTATGACCATCATGGACATAAAGGATACAGAAAGTCCCGACCAGTCCAGTACGGAGGTTCAGGTAGGATTTGACAGTGACGAAGAATCTGTAGGATGTCGCCTCCTGCGAGATCTTCTCGGAAGAGGCCCAGACGCCGCTGGAGGGGGCCCAGTTGACGGCTGAGTAAAGCTGGGCCAGGGTGGGAGGACAACATTTTGAATGTTCAGGTCTTGAAGAAAAGACGGGATATCATCTGGAGAACGTATTGAGAAAGATTTATTGCCATTGCGGACGATAAGAGCGAAGGGGAATCCCCAGCGGTAGGTGATATTCCTGTCCTTAAGCACCTGTAGTAAGGGTTTCAGCGCAGCTCTTTGTGACAAGGTGTGTCTGGACAGATCCTGTAGCAGCAACAAAGGCGCATCCTCATAGTAGATCCTCTGTTTCTGTCGAGCTCTTCTTAGGATGTCCTCTTTAAGTTGGTAGAAGTGGATTCTACAAATGATGTCCCTGGGGCGTTTCGGGTCCAAGGTGGGAGGGCGCAACGCCCTATGAGCTCTGTCCATCTCGATATAAGTGTTGGGTGGACGTCCCAGAAGATCATTGAAAATTGTGGTCAGCACTGGTTGTATATCAGCCGGCAGAATAGATTCAGGCAGCCCTCGAATTCTGATGTTGTTACGACGACTTCTATTTTCTAGGTCATCTAGTTGTTGTTGAAGCTGAAAGATCTGAGCAGATTGATGACCCGTTGTCGATTGCAGGGCTTGCATAGATGCTGTAGATGATTCTTGCGCTTTGTCGAGGGTAGTTACTTTAGAGTTAAGATCCGTCAAGTCCCCGCGGAACACTGCAAATTCCCGTTTGCACTCATCAAGCATCTGGCGGGCTATGTGGGAGAACTCATTTATGGATGGTATTGATGCCATTAGTTGGCGTAGGTCGGCCAGAGTGGCTGGTCTGTCTTCCCCTCCACGCGGCGAAGCACGTGGGCAACCAGAAGAGGAGGTCTCAGGGTAGGCCAGAGGGTCTGCAGGGGACTTAGCACAATCAGTCGGCGATCTTGATGAAACATGAGTGGACAATTGGACATTGGTGGATGAGGTCCATGCCCGAGCAGGAGCCTGATATAGGAGAAGAGGCACACAAGCCCCGAGGATCAAAGGAGGGTACCGGCTGGTCATCCCAAGACGACCCGGTAGACCACTGCGGTGAGGAATGAATCGACGGCGATACAGCTGCATGCCACGAGGCCGTATGGGTCAAAGCATGAGACTGAGTTTGTGCAGGTTTGGGAGACGTATGTTTTGGCGAATGCAGGTAGATCGGATCAGCAGAGTTGGTAGGTGGCTGTGTGCCAATATTGGGCTGCGCCACTGGAGAGAGAAGGCCCGGAATCTGTAGACAGTTCTCGGTCAGAGAAGAAAGGGCTTCTGACAAGTGAGAGGCAGATAAGGACTCTGCCTGCATGAGTGATACAGGGGGGTCTCCTGTACCTGGGTGGGCTGCTGCCAGACCTGGGGAGGAGGGGGTTAACAATGTGCTGGTCAGGTTTTGAGGGCGATAGGGAGTCCCTGTAGATGCAGCAGGTGATGGCAGGGCAGTGTCCATATCAATAAGTAGGGTGGCATCCCCAGTCCCCTGCCCTGTACCTGCATCCGGCGAGATAATGGAGGAGCGTGAGTCCGGAAGTCCTCCTAAGGCACCTCGTGCTGCTCGTGCCTGCCGAACCAGGCTGGTTGCCGGGGATGAAGTGGAGGAGCATCCTCCAATATTAGAGAGCTGGCGTCCCTCTGCAGGAAGGAGCCGCTGTGCGGCCTGATCTGCGTCCCGCTGCCGCGCCGAGGCCGGGAGAGAAGGCACCGCCCGCACCTGCTGGGTGATGACGACCCTCTCCACTGCTTTCCGGGACGGACCTGAGGCGGGAGGATGGATGCGGGTCCTGCGAAGGACCGGGTGAGTCAGTCCGGTCAGGCGCCGTGTCCCGACTAGTAGGAGGAGAGCACACTGCGGCGCGCTGGTGCTCCGGACACGTGGCGCCGCCGCCATGTTGGAGAGGGCTGCACGCTGGTCCCGGCCGGGAACTTCCATGCGGGTGAGTAAACTAAGCCCCGATATCCCCCTGAGGTGAGGAGGGGGGAGCAGGAGCCTTGATGCCCCTCTTCTTAGAGGCTTTTCCCATGCTTGGGAGCGCAGGCAAGCCTCAAATAGGTAGATGCTTAGCAGAGCCCAAGTGAGATGCGACTTCACGCTGCCATGTCCAAGCCACGCCCCCCATGATTCCTTCTTTTTAACCAGCTTATAATAGTTTGTTTTGTTAAGATTTCAATGCTGGTTTTCTTTTTTTTATTTGTATATGTTTAGACTATTACTTACAGTTCTAGCACAAACACTGACTCATTTCTGTCCATTTGCCTGGTATTTTCTACTTACAAGACATATTGCTGCTTTCTTCAGTAGATTTTCCTTTCATGACCATCTCATCTGGTTTATACTTGCACGAGTTATACACACAGCTGACTGGGAACAAGGAACATCCCTGTGTTACACTTGGTTCACACCATTCAGGCATATGCATCCAGCCTTAGGTTTCTGTCCTAATCCCTCCATTTTTTTTGTATTACCAATTCTTATCCGGTCCACAGTATTTCAATTAGCAAAGTCCAACTGCGCATTTTTAGATTTTTTCCTCAGCACTGATTCCCTTATTTTTTTCCTTTGATTGAACATATGTTATTAATTAAATAACTTTTTTTAATTTGGTATATTTCAGAAAGGCAGAATGTTTTTAACATCAACCATATATGAATGGAAAATAGAATAAACATAGTCCAAAACAGACTGTTTGCCCTATCGCTTCTTATAATTTCACTGCCATGCCGTGGTATCTGTTGGAATTTTTTTTTTAAGGTATCCCAACTGAAACCTGTGATAGAGCCAAGAAATGTTATGTGAATGGGGCCTTATATGCCATAATCAGTGCAGCCACTGTCAGAGCTAGGCGGCGCTCAGCCTGCAGGAAGCAACGTTCTGCAGCAGCTGATCAGCGACCCCACCCTGATAGACAGTCTGCTGGGAGCTGTGTGAGCGACAGAGGTCCTGCTACTCCAGACAAGGGGCGTGTCGCACCAGCCAATGGGAGAACCTGGAGGCCGCTCCAATCAGCTGCAGGGACGGTTTCTGGGATCCCATTTAAACTCCCTGCTGGCTGAGTGCTGCGCCTGTGATATTTCCTGGCTGCCTGGTTTCCTTGTATTTTGTATTGTGCTGTTTATTTGTGTACCAGACCCCGGCTTGTTTACTTACCTCGGCTTGTCATCTGATTTTGTACTTCGCTCCCGTTTGTTTTTGACCTTGGCCTGTTTACGTTTTTCTCTCTGGTTCTGATTTGTGGCTTGGCCTTTCTGATTCTGGTTATTGACCCGGACTGTCTGACTATTCTTCCTTCTGACGGTCCCAGCACTTTAGCAGAGCAGGGACTGTCACCCAGTTGGCATCTGCTGCCTAGGGCAGCACGTCAAGTAGGCAGGGACAGTGGGCTGGGTTCCAGTCAGGGCTCACTGTACCTCCCTTGACGTGACATTATCACAGGCCAAAACCGTCACTGCTCTCCATAAACTATGAACCCCATGACAGCTCTGGTAGAGCAGATGCAGGGGCTTACCCAGGTAGTTCAAGATCTGGCGCTGCGGGTACAACAGCAGGAGACTTCCCCAAGTCCAAATGTCCCTGCACTACCTTCCCCTCCTGGGGAACCCCCTATTCAGTTGCCTGACAGGTTCTCAGGCAACAGGAAGGCTTTTCTGACATTTAGGGAAGGATGTCGCCTGTATTTTAGGCTCCGTCCATGTACCTCGGGCAATGAGGAGAAGAAAGTGGGAATGGTTATGTCCCTACTTCAGGGTCTCCCTCAGGAGTGGGCATTTTCTTTACCGCCTGATTCGCCAGCACTGTCTTCCGTGGACAGATTCTTTGTCTCTTTAGGCTTACTTTTTGATGACCCTGATAGGGAAGCTGTAGCCGAGGCTCAGCTGACCACATTAAGGCAGGGTCAAAAGACTGTGGAGGAGTTTTGCTCTGAATTTCGTCGCTGGTGTGTTCCGTCTGGGTGGAACGACCCAGCTCTTAGATGCCAGTTTAGATTAGGGTTAGCTGACCACGTGAAGGATGTATTGGTGGCTTACCCTACCCTGGTACTTTAGATGAGCTATGGCACTAGCCATTCATCTGGACAGACGTTTTAGGGAGAGACCTCGGGAAAAGGCTTCCCCTTCGGTGGTCCACACCTTGGTCCCTTCTATACCCGTTGTTTCCGATTTATACCCAGAGGAGCCCATGCAAGTGGGAGCTTCTTCCGCAACTTCTGCTAGTGACCATAGAACTACTTGTCGCACCCAGGGGTTGTGTTTCTACTGTGGCGATGATGGACACGGCATTCAGGAGTGCTCAAAATGGAAGACCAGGCCGAAAAAACTCCAGCGCCTAGGTGATTTGCAGGAAGGTCACCTAGGCAAACAGGTATTTCCTATTGTATCCAAAAAGTTGCTGCTCCCAGTTAAGATCTCATATTTGTCTGTCTGGTTCTGGGAATGCTTTTGTGGATCCTGGGTCAGCTTCCAATTTTGTAAATGCATCCTTCACCAAACGTCTGGGCCTACCTTGGAGGCCGCTATCTGATTCCCTGCGGGTTGTGGCAATTGACAATACTCCTCTAACAAGGAGCACAATTCAACATTGTACTTCTGAGCTCGAGATGGTGGTAGGATTCATACATACCGAAAAGTGTATTCTATTTATCATGGAGGGGCTGCCCGCTGATGTGGTTTTGGGGCTGCCCTGGCTTCAGAAACATAACCCGGTGTTTGACTGGAATTCAGGAGAATTAATCAAGTGGGGACAACAGTGTTTTGACAGATGTCTCCCTATCATACTGGGCAATACAGAGGTAGAACAGATTCCTGTTTTCATTCGTGACTTTGCTCAAGTATTTTCTCAGAAACCTGTGCCATTGACCTATTGCCCGGAGTGAAGTTTCCTAAGGGGAGGATATATAATCTGTCAGGTCCTGAGAGACTAGCCATGAAGCAATATATTGCAGAAAGCTTACAGAAGGGGCATATCCGACCTTCTGTGTCCCCTATGGGTGCAGGGTTTTTCTTTGTAGGGAAAAAGGATGGAGGCCTCCGTCCATGCATAGACTACCGTGAACTTAATAAGATAACGATTAAAAACCAATATCCATTACCCTTGATTCCTGATCTGTTCAATCAAATCCAGGGAGCGAAGTGGTTTTCCAAGTTAGACCTGAGGAGGGCCTATAACCTCATCCGTATCCGCGAAGGGGATGAGTGGAAGACCGCGTTTAACACTCCTGAGGGTCATTTTGAATATCTGGTTATGCCATTTGGGTTGTGTAATGCTCCTGCGGTCTTCCAGAATCTGGTTAATGATGTTTTCCGAGAACTCATTGGTTGTTGTATGGTCGTTTACCTGGATGACATTTTAATCTATTTGAAGGATTGGTCGTCACACGTTAAACACGTACGACAAGTATTGCAAATCCTGAAGGAGAATAGTTTGTTTGTTAAGCTTGAAAAATGTGTTTTTGGAGTGCAGGAGGTACCTTTTCTTGGGTACATCCTGACTCCTAACTCATTCTGTATGGACCCCTGTAAAATTCAAGCTATTCTCGATTGGGTCCGCCCTTCGTCCCTGAAGGCCCTACAGCGATTCCTAGGGTTTGCTAATTACTATCGTAAATTTATTCGTAATTTTTCTGTTTTAGTTCGGCCATTGACTGACATGACCAAGAAGGGGATAAAGTTCAGTAACTGGCAACCCGAGGCCATAGAGGCGTTTGAGAAACTTAAGCAGGGTTTTGTATCCGCTCCTGTGTTGATTCAAGCAGATCATGCCAAACCCTTCGTCGTAGAGGTTGATGCTTCTGAGTATGGTGCAGGGGCGGTCCTGTCTCAGGGATCAGCTACTATGACTAACCTTCACCCTTGTGCCTTCTTTTCGCGTAAATTTTCCTCGGCTGAAAGGAATTATGACGTTGGGAATCGGGAGTTATTGGCTAATAAATGGGCCTTCAAGGAATGGCGCCACTTCCTCGAAGGTGCCCAGCATCAAGTCACGGTCCTTACTGATTATAAGAACCTTAGCTTTTTAGAGAATGCTAAAAGGTTGAAACCACGTCAGGCACGTTGGGCATTATTTTTTACACGTTTCAACTTTGTTGTTACTTACAGACCAGGTTCTAAGAATGTTAAAGCCGATGCGCTATCTAGAAGCTTCTGTGCAAGCCACGCTTCCCAGGAGGATCCAGTACCTATATTGCCCAAGCAGACTTTTGTTTCAGCTATTTCCCCTGATTTAGCCACTGAGATTAAGACCCACCAGGATATGAGACCTGCTATTTTTCCTGTTTCAAAGGTTTTTGTCCCCATTCAGCTCCGGCTATGATTATTAAAAGAATTTCATGATTCTGTTTTATCTGGACATACTGGAGTGTCTGGCACAAAAAGGCTTATTTCTCGTATTTACTGGTGGCTTTTATTGTCTCGTGATGTTGAGGCCTATGTGGCATCTTGTGAAGTCTGCGCTCGGGCTAAGGTTCCCAGAACTCGCCCTCCTGGCGAACTTTGCCCTCTACCTATACCTGAACATCCGTGGACCCATGTTTCCATGGATTTCATGACGGACTTTCCTCCTTCGGAGGGCAAAACGGCTATTTGGGTGGTTGTGGACCGTTTCAGCAAAATGTGTCATCTTGTTCCTTTAAGGGGGTTACCGTCATCCAAAAAACTTGCTGAACTATTTATCAAACATATTGTCAAACTGCATGGTTTACCGGAGAATATTGTTTCTGACAGAGGGGTTCAGTTCGTGTCTCGGTTTTGGAGAGCCCTTTGCAAGGCTCTGGGTATCACTCTGTCCTTCTCCTTTGCCTTCCACCCAGAGACGAATGGGCAGACAGAGAGGGTAAATCAAATAGTAACTCAAAAACTCCGTTGTTATGTATCTGATCGACAGGTAGACTGGGTATAGTACTTACCTTTGACAGAATTTGCCATGAACAATCAAGATAGTAGCTCGTCCGGTACCTCACCATTTTACTGTAACTATGGTTTTCACCCAAGGCATACGTCATTTTCCAGTGCTATGTCTGATCACAGTGGGGTGGATGTTATCATTAAAGATCTGTGCACAGTCTGGGCCCAAGTTCAGAAGAACATGGTTCATACCCAGAACATCCAGAGGAAAAATTCCGATAGGCAGCGTCTTTGTTCTAGAGGGTTTGCTGTTGGGGAGAAGGTATGGTTATCCACCCAAAATCTGCGATTAAAAGTTCCTTCTGGTAAACTCGCTCCACAATTTGTTGGTCCATATGTGGTTCAGGAGGTGGTTAACCCGGTGGCATATCGTCTCAAATTACCCTTTTCTCTCCGGATACACAACGTGTTTCATTGCTCCCTTCTTAAGAGGTACATTCAGCCGGTGACTCCGCCCTCTAGTCCTCCTCCTCCAGTTTGAAAAGAGGGGGAGTTAGAATATGAAGTCGCGCAAATTTTGGATTCCCGTAAAGTCCAAAGGTCACTGCAGTACCTGGTCCACTGGAAGGGTTATGGTCCAGAGGAGAAATCATGGGTTCCAGCGACATCCATCCATGCGGATCACCTGATAAGGGAGTTCCATGAGTCTCACCCAGACCAGGGAAGGGTCCAGTGGCCCCTCCTAAAAGGGGGGGGTACTGTCAGGGCTAGGTGGCGCTCGGTCTGCAGGGAGCAACGTTCTGCAGCAGCTGATCAGTGACCCCACCCTGATAGACAGTCTGCTGGGAGCTGTGTGAGTGACAGAGGTCCTGCTACTCCAGACAGGGTTCGTGTCGCACCAGCCAAGGGGAGAACCTGGAGGCCGCTCCAATCAGCTGCAGGGGCGGTATCCGGGAATCCCATTTAAACTCCCTGCTGGCTGAGTGCTGTTTCTGTGATATTTCCTGGCTGCCTAGTTTCCTTGTATTTTGTATTGTGCTGTTTATTTGTGTACCAGACCCCGGCTTGTTTACTTACCTCGGCTTGTCATCTGATTTTGTACTTCGCTCCCGTTTGTGTTTGACCTCGGCTTGTTTACGTTTTTCTCTCTGGTTCTGATTTGTGGCTTGGCATTTATGATTCTGGTTATTGACCCGGACTGTCTGACTATGCGTCCCTCTGACGGCCCCAGCACGTTAGCAGAGCAGAGACTGTCTCCCAGTTGGCGTCTGCCGCCAGGGGCAGCATGTCAAGTAGGCAGGGACAGTGGGCTGGGTTCCAGTTAGGGCTCACTGTACCCCCCTTGATGTGACAGCCACAATATTTAGTCCAAAACAAGGGGGTGCCTACACTGTCAACCATATGCCCTTGCAATTCAGTTGCTAAGCGGTTGACATGGCAGCTGGGGCCCTAGAGAAGGCCCCACAGTCTGACATACTAGTACTCTTATACCACTGGCATAATAGTAGATTGTTAAAATGATAATATACTGCAGTACAAAGGTATTGCAGTATACTGTACAAGTGCTCTTATGTTCTAGTTCTAATCAAAAAGTACAACAGTTCCAAATAAGTTGGGATATTGTGTAAAATGTAAAGAAAACAAAAATGCAATAATTATGAAATCTCCTATAGTCATGAAAACCACACCTGGAGTTTACCCAGAATTGCTACAGTTGTGCAATGCGGTAACTGGCCGTGCAGATTTACAGGCAAAGCATATAGTAAAAGTGAAATACTACTGCAAATGTTGTAAATCCTAATGCTAAACCAAGTTTGCCATTCAAAAAATGTTCAAAAAAATTTCAAATAAAAGTGAGTCTCTCTAACCAATTGTTTACTGCCGCTCCTTGTTGAAAATCTTTCTTTTCAATATCCACACCATGTATCTCTAAGTGGAAATATAAAGAACAAAGAGCAGACAGCCCCAAAGGAATGGAGTTATTTCAGACTTGTTTATATTCAAACAAGTCTGAAAAGGCAGGATACATAAATTGCACGTGACACACATGAACCTTTGGTTTGCCTTACCCAGCCTTTTACCGTCAGTAGCTTCCTCTGGGCATGCCTCAGCAGTCTTGTGCTGTACATGCGAGCAGACACTATAGTAACCAAGAACTGGCTCCATGGTCATGTGAGCTGTGTATATGACACCATTGCTGAGTTACTGGTTGGAACATCAGACCTCCAGCGGCACTGAAACTGTGGCAGCTGGTGAGGTTATTTTTTAATTTATTCTATCACATTTGTGAAAGCTACCCATGGTGAAAACTCATTTGTTCCACATTGCATTTGTTATATACAGTTGAAATCAGAAGTTTATATACACTTTATAAAAAGACACATTTGCATGTTTTTTTCACTCTCTGACATGAAAGAATAAATCTTACCCATTTTAGGTCCACTAGGATTACCAAAATTATTTATATTTACCAAATGCCTAAATAATGAGAGAGAGAGAGAATTTTTTAAGGCATTTGTATTACTTTTTGCAAAGTCAAAAGTTTACATACACTAGAAATACTATGCCTTTAAACAATTTTGGACAGCCCATATGATGATGTCATGTCTTTGGAAGCTTCTGATAGGTTTATTGGCAACATCTAAGTTAATTGGAGACTAGAATGGGCGAATTTCTCAAAAATTCGGTTCGCTGACTTCGCCGAATTTTCCACCAAAATTCGTTTCAGTCCGAATTACTTTGGGACAAATTGCATTAAAAAACAGCTATTTCCTGGCTGCACAGAGCCTGTAGGGTGCTGTAGGACGTTGTGCTATGCTTAAATATGCAGAGGTAGCTTGGTTTAGTCTTCATACCATGCTGTGTTTTAGTATGACACGCACGACTGCCGCCTCTCTTAGAATCGCTTCACTCTAAAATTCCCTGGGCACTTACGGGGGCAAAACTGACCAAAAAACTGAAGCAGGAATGCAGCCTGATAAAGTCATGGCAGCGCCAGCTGGAAAAAAACAAACTGAGGGCTAAGATCCTATCATAGCATCAAAGAACACAGTAGTAGGTTACTGGAGCCAGCACAGTAAGGGGACTTCACAGCAGGGGTCACTCCATGAGGCCAGAGCTTTACAAAATATGACAGAACCTGTTCTGTTAAACGCTGATACATGTAAAGGCTCCCCCCCCGAATGAGTGGAGAGTGTGTCGGCAGTAATTTTGCGTTGAAGTCTCTGATCATTTTGCCCTTGCTTTCATTCGTTAGTGTCTGCTTTCAATCAGTCAATAATCCATCAGTATTGCTAAGGGCAAAAACAAACAGGAGTTGATCCAAAACAGAGATGACCAGTAAATGGGATATTTGCATGTCTTCTGTGTTCTGTATCCACTCCTGCTTTTGGCTAGACAATCCTGATCCTTCCCATTCCTTCTGACAGGTGAAAAGAAGGGGACACCGAGTGGCACAATGACATAGTGTGTAGGTCACGGCAGCAGCATGAGGTCAGACAGTGGCACATTGACATTCTGGAGGTGGCAAAAACAGTAGTAGGCCACAGAGTGGCACAATGACAGAGTGTGGAGGTCACGGCAGCAGCCACAGCAGCAGCATGAGGTCATAGAGTGGCACAATGACAGAGTGTGGAGGTAGGTGGCAATACCAGTCTCTGGTAAACATGGTGGCAGGCAGATGGAAAAACTGGCAGCAGATGTTTGACATCAGGCGGGTGGCGGCATCAGAATAGTGCCTGAGGCAGGTAGTTTGAACCCAGACTCATTTCTCAAAGTTTGGGTGAGGCATCATGGCTGATGTAATCTGACGCCGAAGGCATTGGAGTGTGGAAATCCTGGCCGATCCACGCCTGATTCATCTTGACAAAGGTCAGTCATTCCACATTTCCCGTGGATAAGCGGGCTCTACTTGGGGTAACGATGGCCCCGCGCACTGAATCACCGCTCTGATGCCACACTACTGGCCGGGCAGGACAGCTTCTCCACTGAAAACTCTGCAAGTTGCGGCCACACATCCAGTGTGGCTGCCCAATAGTCCAGCGGATCTTCTAACTGGGGTGGCAGAGTGCATCTGGACTGGGAGATGATGGCAAAGAGAAACAGCTCCCTTCTGCAGAGGTGGTGGAGCCTTAACTGGCTGAAATGGTATTCGTGCCACTGGGCGCTGCTGCTGCTATTGCTGCGGCAGGATGGACCACCACATCTGAGCCACGTTTCTCCCAGGCCACCGGATGGTGACGCTGCATGTGTTGACGCAGGGCCATGGTGCCAACGTTAGCTCCCTGGCCACGCTTCACTTTCTGCCCACAGATTCTACATATACCCATATTCGGCTCCTCCGGTGTCTTAGCAAAGAACTGCCACACCGCCGAGTAGCTGATTTTACCGCCAACGCTCCGCACTGAGTGACTACTACCGCCGCTGCCTCACTGAGCCCCTGTACCTCTACTTTCTTGGACCTGCGAAGCGGGTTTTCTATCCCGTGGCCGCTTGGCTCCCGACCTTGCACTGCTGCTACCCTGCTGACTCATGGCCACACTACCCACTTGCTGGCTGTGCCGCTGCCTGAGGCGCAAGCTGACACCCTCCTCTCCTGACGATGAGAAGCCCTTGCTTCACCCGGCCCCCAAAAGTGCGGTGGGCTACATCATCATTGATTATTGTTTGATCTTCCCTGCTGTCCTCCTCAACGGTCTTGGTAGCAGAGGCTGACCCCTCACAACATGACCTCCCATGCCACTCTCCACATCTATACTTTGCCGCCTACTGCAAGAAGCAGGGGACATTGGCCCCCATTTCTTTCGCTGCCAAGAAGCTGTTTGACTGTCCTCCTTTCAATTGTTCTCCTCACTGTATAGTGGCGCTGAGCCCAGACCACATAGTAGATCTCGGGGTGAGGGAACCGGATGGGCCCAGAGGGTTTTGAAGACAAGATGGGGCCGCGGGACCGCCCCCGGGCCATGCCACCAAAGGGGTTGGGTCTAAAATTTCCACCGACTCTTGCTGGGGTTGTCAGATGTCACTGGGGAAGTGGATGACCTGTAAAATGGCCGCTAGATGACTAGCAGTTCTGGCCTCACGAGTGACCCGGCTGCGGAGTCCTTTACTGTGCTGTGACCTGTGCCTGCTCCAGGAATGTTTTGTGCCACTCACTAGATGTGAAGACCCTGCCACCCGCGTCTGAAAATACTGTTTGTTCAAAAATTTAACAGACTCTGTTTAATGAAGATATCTGTATATGTTATAAATACACACCCAGTATTTGACTCCAAATGAACCCACTAACAGGCTTGGGTAACCCTTGGATATAAACTGCACAAAAGAAATGAGCAGCCAAAATTAACTGGTATGTGGCGTGTTAAAACGGCGTGTATTTTACTGATTAACAAAGCAGAAACACGCTTAATTACCCCTTGGCACTGGCGGAACTACCGGAGTAGCAAACGTAGCAATTGCTACGGGGCCCGCCTCCTTAGGGGGCCCCGTAGCACCTGCAACTTTGTCTGCTAGCTGGTAGTTCCGTTCCGGGGCCCTGCCCTGCAATGACTGTAAAACAGTTCAATGCCGACATGCCCTGTGAGACGAGGCTGCCTGTCATCACTCACTGTTACTCCGGGCAGAGCAGGGGGGAGCGGGAGGGGGAGGAGCAGTCCCCAGCAAGCCTGCAGCCTCACGGACTTCTCTTCTGCTCGGCCCTCTCCTCCTCCCACTGTAAAGACATGAAGAAGTCGGGGCAGAACGGGAGGAGGGAGGGAGAGTCACACACGTCAGGCAGCCTGTCGGAGGTACAGAGGAAGTGAGGGAGCCGCACCCTTCCTAGGCAGCCAGCAATAAACAGCCAAAGCACAGAATCCGCTGCCTCCCACCTATTGTGCGCTACAGACTGCCCGGTAAACCAGGTGAAGGGGTTAATGTGGGGGAGGAGTGGAGGAGTGCGGTGGGGATTGTAATTTTGCTTTATAAAAAACCCCGAAGGGAGGGGGGATGTGCTGGGGCAGCTTCTGTGCACATGCCTGCATTCAATGCTTCACCCTGAGATTTAGTGGTGACCCTTGACAAGAAGGAACAGCAGTAAAACCCGAGACAAAGTACCTATGCCCGCAGCATTTAGCACAGTTCACACCTACAACAGAGTTCCCATTCAGAACCTCTGACACAGAAGCTGAAAATCGAACCTAAGGATCCATTTACAATTCGCCACGGCTGCCGCTCCGTCCTTCCGTCCTTATTGATTACAATAGGTTTTGTGGATTTCTGCGGGCCCTTTTTTGATAGAAAAATTAGCAACCCTTGCTGCGCTATTTTTGTTATTTTCAATGGGTCATGCAATGGGGATTCCTAACAGAACCTGCGATGTATATGTGACCGAGCCTTAGGTCGGGGTGAGGAACATTGGGGGCTAGGGGGCGTGACTACCAGTGTAGCAGCTTCCACCGGGCCCGGTCGCTTAGGAGGCCCGCGCACCAGGGCAGCTGCTATCACGTCTGCTACCTCGGTAATGCCGCTCCTGGACCCGCCGGCAGTGAACTTAAACAGTTTTACTGCGCGGATTTCAGAGCTGCGGGGCCCGGCGCATGCTACCTCTGAACACCCAGGGCCCTCCGGCCCGAGCGTTCAGAGGCAGCGCTGCCCGGAGATAGCAGAGCATCGCCGCTCTGTTACTTCCCCTGCCGGCTCTCTGTGATCACGTGGGCGGCATGGTGACGTCACATCACCGCGCCGCCCACGCTGAGCAGGGAGGCTGCAGAGCAGCGCATCGGTGGAGCGTGGACCGAGGTAAGTGATTTCTTGTTTTACCAGGTCCTTATGTAGTAGTGCTATTGGTACAGTGGGATTTGTTTGGTAGCAGTATGATAGTGAGAAGCATGGTGAGGTATTTGCCCCTTGTATTATCTACATTATCTAACAGCATGTCCTGGTAAATGTTCGTGGTCAGGGAGGCGGGCGAGGGGGGAGGGTAGGGGTTGTAGGGGGCCCCATCCAAAAGTTTACTTTGGGGCCCTGGCTTCTCTAATTACGCCCCTGATCCATGGATATAAATTGCGCAAAAGAAATGAGCTGCCAAAAATTAGCAGCTATGTGGCGTGTTAAAACGACGTGTTTTTTACTGACTACAAGCAGAAAAACTGTATAGTGGAGGAATGATTACAAAAGCAATTTTTTAATAAAATAGAATGTATACATATTGGGGGACAGGTATGAAAACTTTCTAGGTCTAAGACTTTCTTTGTTGCTCACAGCAACCAATTTCATTTTTTCAGAGCACTATATGAAATGAAAGTGGCGCTCTGATTGGTTGCTATGGGCAACAAAGAAAGTCTTAGACCTAGACAGTTTTCATACATGTGGCCCATATTGTGCGAGTCGATAGAAGTGTAGGAATCTGTAATAAGTGTATATTTTATTGTTTGCGACTTTAAAGGGGTGTTCCCGCAAAGCAAAGTTTACTGCACAGGTCACTCTCAGCTAGTCACTCTCACTGTCACGCATGGTCGGCACACAGCTAGCTGAGAGTGACCTATGCAGTACACTTTGCTTCATGGGAACACCCCTTTAATGGAACAAGTTTGATTTATTAAAAAAATAAATTCTGTTTTTGTAATTTTGTATTAACACCATGATTTTTTTTTTCAGTTAAGGACTTGTAAATTCAACAAAATTATCAAGTAATTATTTTGGTAATCATAACGTGATGTCAAACATTAGGTACTTTCCATGTACCAGCAGTATTGCACTTTTGTATAGGTATCCCCTAAAAGAGATATTCTAGTGACATTGGAACCAGTTGCGCAATTGTCTGGGACCTGATGTGGCTTCCACTGAATAAGAGTGATGAGTTGTATACTGATCAATACTACTTTGTACCGTTGCACAAGCACATACAACCCACAAAAACAAAAAGGGCTCACCATAGCAGCTAGTGACCAAGTGCCTGAAAGGAAAAGCAATTGGTCTTTCTAGTGGAAAGCGCTTTGCAATAAAGCTTAAAATCAAGAAATCATTATTAAAAATATTTTATTTCAAATTATTAACCTATTGTCAGCCACGATTCACATATCCTCAAACGTGCAGAACAGCACACAAATCCAAAGAGGTAGCAGTACTTTGTGGGTCATTAAGATAAATGCAACAGCATTCTGATATTATTCATATGTTATTATTCATAAATTATCACTCAGTGTGTTTAACTTAAAATTCTCTTTTTGTCATATTCTGTATTCCAGAGAACAGGTGGGCTGTTTGGACAAGAAGACAGTTTTCACACTGAACCTGTCAGCCCTTTGCATTCAACAATCACCAGTCAGCGACCCCTACGCTTTTCTGAAGCTGGTAGTGAGGACCTAGAATCTCCTGTATTTCTACCAGATCCTGTATTTTTCCCACCTCCAAGAAGAAACCGCAACACAAATAATAGCAAAATAACAAGGCAAGTATCAATGGTTAATACTTTGGTGTAAACATCCTCCCATTTTCATAAATCAAAATATTTTAATATTTATTCTCATTAACTAGTGGACTGGAATACAGCCTTACCTCTCCAAACTCTGCAAAAGCTCAACAAAATGAAGAGCAGATGGACTCTGTCAGTACCACCAGTCAAGAGGTAAGATTTTAAAAATTTAAAGATGGACAGGTAAAGCAGACGGAGACGTCTGATTAGCCTTGAAGGTTTGGCCAACCTTTATGGAATATGCAATGCACACTTTTTATATAACAAAATTACTAAAAAAGAAAAAGATATACATGCACAAATGACAGTACATCCAAAGAGTAAGTCTAGATCTATAGTCACATTTTAATGCAGAAACTCCACATGGTCTTTAAAATCATGCCCAAACATATACAGTGCGTACGGAAAGTATTCAGACACCTTTAAATTTTTCACTCTTTGTTTTATTGCAGCAATTTGTTAAGATCAAAAAATTTCATTTTTTTGCTCATTAATGTATGCTCTGCATGCCATCTTGAAAGAAAAAAAACAGAAATGTAGATATTTTTGCAAATTTATTAAACAAGAACAACTGAAATATCACATGGTCTTAAGTATTCAGACCCTTTGCTGTGATATTTAATTCACATGCTGTCCATTTCCTTCTGATCCTCCTTGAGATGGCTCTACTCCTTCATTGGAGTCCAGCTGTGTTTAATTAAAATGATTGGACTTCATTAGGAAAGGTACACACCTGTCTATATAAGACCTCACAGTGCATGTCAGAGCACATGACAATCATGAGGTCTAAGGAACTGCCCAAGGAGCTCAGAGAGACAGTGGACTCCATAATCCTTAAATGGAAGACGTTTGGGACGACTACAACTCTTCCTCGACCTGGCCGTCCAGCCAAACTAAGCAATCGTGGGAGGAGAGCGGAAGAAGAGAGAGGCAAAGAAGAACCCCAAGATCACTGTGGCTGAGATCCAGAGATGAAGTAGGGAGATGGGAGAAAGTTCCACAAAGTCAGCTATCACTGCAGCCCTCCACCAGTCGGGGCTTTCTGGCAGAGTGTGCCCACAGAAGCCTCTCCTCAGTGCAAGACACATGAAAGCCCGCATACAATTTGCAAAAAAAACACATGAAGGACTCCCAGACTATGAGAAATAAGATTCTCTGGTCTGATTAGACAAAGATTGAAATTTTTGGTGTTAATTGTAAGCGGTATGTGTGGAGAAAACCCAGACACTGCTCACCTGTCCAATACAATCCCAACAGTGAAACATGGTGGTGGCAGCATCATGCTATGGGTGTGTTTTTCAGCTGCAGGGACAGGACGATTGGTTACAATTGAAGGAAAGGTGAATGTGGCCAAGTATAGAGATAACCTGGGTGACAACCTCTTCCAGAGTGCTCTGAACCTCAGACTGGGCCAAAGGTTCATCTTTCAACAAACAATGACCCTAAGCACACAGCTGAAATAACAAAGCAGTGGCTTCAGAACAACTCTGTGACCATTCTTGAGAGGCCCAGCCAGAGCCCTGACCTAAACCCAATTGAGCATCTCTGGAGAGACTTGAAAAATGGCTGTCCACCAACGTTCACCATCCAATCTGAGGGAACTGGAGAGGATCTGCAAGGAAGAGAATCCCCAAATCCGGGTGTGAAAAACTTGTTGCATCATTCCCAAGAAGACACATGGCTGTACTCGCTCAAAAGGGTGCTTCTACTCAATACTGAGCAAAGGGTCTGAATACTTAAGACCATGTGATATTTCAGTTTTTCTTGTTTACCCGAAAATAACACATCCCCCGAAAATAGTAGTACAATAGTAGAAAATGTAGTACTTTTTTTTTTATGCAATGCAGAGTCTGGCTGCTTATGCTGATGTTTGTGATGAAATCACTACAGTATATTAATACATGTTGATTTTTTGTTCAACAATAAATGTGAATTCTTGTTCATGGAAAAATAAGAAGTTCCCTTAAAATAAGTGTTAGTTCGTCTTCAGGAGCAAAAATTAATATAAGACACTGTCTTATTTTCGGGGAAACAGGGTAATAAACTTGCAAAAATATCTACATTTCTGTTTTTTTTCTTTCAAGATGTGGTGCAGAGTGTACATTAATCAGCAAAAAAATTTACTTTTTTGATGTTACCAAATGGCTGCAATGAAACAGAGTGAAAAATTTAAAGGTGTTTGAACACTTTCCGTACCCACTGTAAGTCCCTATCCTATAATAAAGGAAAAAAGGGGACATACTACACATGGATTTCTCAATGTGAGAAAAAATTTACATATACTGTAGATAGAGGCGTAAAGAAAAAAAGTGTATTGAGCTACAAATATGATCTTCCAGCCAAGCATGAACTCTTTGATCTGCTCAAGCAATGTAGTATCATAATCACTGTAATTGTATACCTGGGGTTAGACTGGCATGTTATTTAACCAGCAAGATGAATGCTATAAAAGAATAGATAAAAACAATGCCAGAATTGCATTTTTTGTTCATATTCCAAAAGTCCTTTAACGTTCAAAATGGTACAAATGAAACCAGCAACTCGTCTCGCAAAAAAAGTGTCTTTACACAGCTTCATCAACATAAAATAAAAAGTTATTGCTCAGAACATAGCAATTCAAAAACATGATGTAAAAAAAAAATTTTGGATTAAAAGTACTACAACATAAAAAAAACCTACGGACATTTGATATCTATGTAATTGTATCAACCCAGAGAGTAAGGTTTATATGTCATTTATGCTGTATGGCAAGAACTGTAAAAAAAATGGCATACTGTATGTACCCAAAATTATACCAATGAAAATGTTAACCCATGTGGCAAGAAACAAGCCCTTTACACAGCTCTTTCTATAGAGACAAAATCATTTCTATTATGTAAAAAAAGTAAACCATAAGCGATATACAGTAGCTCACAAAAGTAAGTACACCCATTTTTGTAAGTATTGTATAATATTTTTTATGGGACAACACTGAAGATATAAAACTTTGATATAATTTAAAGTAGTCAGTGTACAGCTTGTATAATAGTGAAAATTTGGTGTACCCTCAAAATAAACACACAACCATCAATGTCTAAACCGCTGGCAACAAAAGTGAGTACACCATTAAGGGCTCGTTCACACGGCTTATTTTGGGACTGATTTCAGCCGTATTGAGCGCCGTATTTGCGCTCCAATACGGCTGAATCAGTGCAGGCTACGGTAATCCCAGTTTCATATGAACTTGAATTCCGGGGGGGGGGGGGGCGGCCCCGCCCCCCGCTGCACGGCAGCCGGCGTAATTGCGGGGCGAAATCCGTTCCCGCAATAACGCCGGCAATCAGCCGTGTGAACATTGCCTAAGGGAAAATGGACAGATTGTGTCCAATATTTTGTGTAACCACTATTATTGTCCAGCATTGCCTTAACTCTTTTGAGCTTGGAGTTCAATAGAGCTTCACAGGTTGCCACTGTAATCCTCCTCCACTCCTCCAGACAACATTACGGAGTTGGCAGATGTTAAAGACCTTGTGTTCCTCCACCTTCCATTTGAGGATTCCCCACATATGCTCAACATGGTTTAGGTCTGGTGACATGCTTAGCCAGTCCAGCACCTTTACCCTCATTTTCTTTAGAAAAGCATCAGTCAACTTGGAGATGTGTTTCAAGTATCTGAAGGGAAGGGATCATGCTCTGCTTCAGAATGTCACAGTACATGTTGGCATTCATTGTTCCCTAAATGAACTGTAGCTCGTCACAGCTGGCAGCACTCATGCAGCCCCAAACCATGGCACTCCCACCAGCATGCTGGACTTGTCTTTTTACTCCTCACATGGTTGACAACATCTGAACCATATACAGTAAGTTTATCTTGGTCTCATCAGAGCATAGGACATGGTTCCAGTAATCCATGTCCTTAGTCTGCTTGTCTTCAGCAAACTGTTTGCAGGCTATCATCTTTAGAAGAGACTTCCTTGTGGGACAACAGCCATGCAGACCAATTTGATGCAGTGTGCGGTGAAGGGTCTGAGCACTGACAGACTAACACCTCACCCCTTTAACTTCTACAGCAATGCTGGCAGCACTCATAAGTTTATTTTGAAAAGACAATCTCTGGATATGACGGTGAGCATGTGCACTCAACTTCTTTGGTCGACCATGGTGAGTGCTGAGTGGAACCTGTCTTGTTAAAACACTCTTGGCCACTGTTCTGCACCTCAGTTTCAGCGTGTTGGCAATCTTCTTTTAGCCTAGGCTATCTTTATGTAGAGCAGTAATTCTTTTTTTTTCAGATTCTCAGACAGCTCTTTATCATGAGGTACCATGTTTAACTTCTAGTGACAAGTATGACAGAATGTGAGAGCAATTACACCAAATTTAACACAACTGCTCCCCATTCACACCTGAGACCTTGTAACACCAACAAGGCATATGAAATCAGGAAGGTTAAAGGGCAAATTGGGCACAATTTGTCCATTTTCACTTAGAGGTGTACTCACTTCTGTTGCCAGCAGTTTAGATATTTATGACTGCATGTTGAGTTATTTTGAGGTCACACTAAATTTACACTGATACAATGCGACGGACGGAGTGAGACCCCAGTAATCTCCCTTGCCGCCGCTCCCTCTCTGTGAATCCGAGAGGTTGAGCGTGCAGGGCCGCTTCCAAGCTCCTCCACGCACCGGCATACCTGCCATTCCTGCGCGCAGACAGACGGCAGCTGAAACACCCGCAGATAAGTAATTTTACTTTATACTTGGGAACGGTACCTTCCTTAGTTACTGTCCCTGCCAGGGGTGTTAGTCGGCAACCGGGGCCTCTTATCCCTAGATCCCCCATGGATCTTTAGAAGCCATTTTACAACTCTAGGTCACGGTCACGGCCACGGCCATCTTGTGGCAATAAACCCTGCATGCACCCGGACTCTGGTTTACAGTATTGCATTCTCAAAGCTACTTAAACACGCAGTCTAGCAATTTCTTTCTATCCTCTCAGCCCTGTAGACTTGTTCACCAAGTCTACAAAAAGGAACTTTCCCTCTTCAAAGGACCTGCAACATCCATAACCTGGGCTGAAGTCCTGACATACAAATTTCACCACTGAGTTCACCACCGCTCCCTAGTCCCTGCTCGTAATAACTCACTAGAGGACTTTTTCCTTTGTAACTAAGGAATAAAATAATTTCAATTCCCTCCTAAACATCTCCGGCTTTGAGCTTCAGGGAAGAAGGGGGACACAAGGGAGAGAGGAGAAAAAGGTTTAATTTAAAGGAGAAAAAAAAAAATCCTTCTCACACGCATCCTACGTTGCCCAACTTCACCAACCCTCCCCATCTGTTATTTGGTACGGACTCTATCCAACAACTATACCAGCCCGAACGGTGGGTCCTCAGATTGGGCCGAATGGGCAGCACCAGTAAACGCAAAACCAAGGCTAAACCAACCAAGTTAACAGAGTTCTTCCTGCAGTCTTCCTCGCAGCATTCCTCAGTAGAGAGATGGATAGTGTTTCCTCCTCAATCCTCTACCTCTCCTGCTTCAAATTCCGCTGACATGGACTCCCAAGACTCCCCTTGCCAACTCACCTCCTCTGAGACAACACTACAACGCCTCTTCTCCTCCTTCAGAGAAAACCTCCAATCCGACTTTAAGCTAATGACAGCGGAGTTTCGGTCCGATATAAAGGCCTTGGTCTCCAGAACTGACCACCTGGAAAAGAAAATGTCGGAATTTGCGACTTCACATAACCTTTTAATTGATGCGAATTCTGCGTTGGAGGATGAGGTTCAGAGACTCTCCTCCAAACTACTGGATCTTGAGGATAGATCTCGCAGAGAGAATTTACACATTAGAGGAATTCCTGAATCAATTTCCCAAGACCTCCTCCTACCTTTCCTCACCGACCTAATGGCCCTGGTACTACCTAATGCTTCTCAAATCGACCTGACGGTTGACCGGATGCATCAACTACCTAAACCAAGAAACCTTCCTCCCTCTGTCCCCAGAGACGTTATAGCGAAAATTAATTTTTTTCGTACAAAGGATGATTTTCTACGTGCTCTTCGGAAAAACCCTACACTTCCGGAGCGTTTTCAAGACATTTCTAATTTTTCCAGACCTGTCAGCTAGCACCATGTTGAAACTAAAGGAGTTCTCTCAATTTACTAAAATACTTCGGGACCATGGGAACAGCTATCACTGGGGCTTCCCCGTAAAGTTAATCATTTCTAATCATTTAATTTCTTAATCATTTCATACTGTGATATGTCCCAACCCATCGATGGCAAGAGAAGTTCTTTCATCTTGGAATTTTACCCCCAATCCCCCTCCCCCCAAGCCCAAAGAAAAACCAAGGGGATCCCCCGGGAAGTGTTTAACCCTTTGGGGGTCTGACAAACATCAAGATCATTTCCAAACTCCTTATACTAAATTGCTTACGCACTAAAAAAGGGTCCCCCCTCCTTCTCTCATTTTTTTGGTTTTTTCTCTTTTCATATTTTGTTTATTTCTCCCCTTTTTTGCTCCATGTCTTGTCCCTCCCAAAGGCCCTTTCCCCCCCATTTATATATTTTTTTCCCGAAAGGGAGGGAAAATACGGGTTTTTTTTTGTTTTTTGAAACGGTTATATTTTTTTTTAACATATTTTTTTTTTTTTTTTTTTTTGAAAACCCACAATTTTTTATTACTTTTTTACAAAAACAAAAACTTAAATAACTGTCCATTAAAGGGAGATACAAACTTGAAACAAAGAAATAATAAAAGGAATCATTAAAAAATAAAAAAGTACTAAGAAATTTGAAAACAAAATAAACAAATTTACATATTTTGGGTTACCATAATAACAAGGATGGGGCAAAAAAATCTCCATCTTCACTAAAGAAAAAAAAACAAAAAATAAAAAAATAATAAAAAATTAACCCCCCCCCCCCCAAAAAAAACAATAACCCCCCCCCCCCAAAACAACACAGAACATGGTACCCAAAACCCCTTTTTATGAAAAATAGAGACTAATCACATACACCTAGAAATTTCAAAAAAAGGGTTTTTGGGATAAAAAGGGGAAAACAAATTTTGTGCTTTATAAATTTGCTGCGGGATCGCCCACACGACCCTCGTCCCCTAAAGCCCGGGGAGAGAAAGGGGGAAAATTTAAGGGAAAAAAATGCCCCCCCAAAAACTCTGACGCACAGTCACCAAGGGAGAAACCGGGGCACGGTGGCGGGAATATGATGAGGTAAAAGCCCCATGTTATGGGGTACAGAAAACCAAAACCCCCCAAGATGCCGTTTATCGAGAGGAGAAAACCCAGGGGGTGTAAACAAAAGGTTGCATAAATCCCCTTTGACCCTCCGGGGGGTAAAAGTTACCTTTTAACCCCTGCCATTTTTGAAAAAATTTAAAAGCATTGGGTTTGCCTTAGCCCCTAAATGATACAAATTCGGGTCCTTTCCAGAGGATTTTTTTACCACCTGGTCATTTTCCGGAATGTGGGGACATTGGCCCAAACCCATTTGGCAAAAGGATTTTTTTACCCCTTTTAATAAAAAATTTTTAAAAAATTAGAATTGGGTTTTTTCCTAAGAATGTTTTTTGGAAAAAAAAGCCCTTGGCGTTTACTCAAATTAAAATTACCCCCTTAAAACCCCTTAAATCAGAGTTTTTATGACTTTTCTCCCAAACTTCAGGGTTTTTCCACCCCAGGTCCATATACTATGGACAAAATCCGTGCTTGGGGGTGCCACACTTGGGCGGGAAAACTTCAAACCTTTTCCTGGACAAGCTGGTTTGGGGGGGAAAATTAAACCGTAAATTGCAAAAGGTAAATTTTTAAAAGAACGTGCCCTCCCATTCAAATATTATTTTGGATTTTCCCACCAAACCCTGGAAAATTTGTAAAAAATATCCCCCTTTTTAGGGTGGGCCCTTCTCCCATTAGCAAAAATTTCCCTGAAAGGGCCCCTCGTTTTCGGGAAACCCCCAGGGAAACCACAATACAGCGCTGAAGGTAGGGCCCTTGTTAGAAAAAAGTAGGCCAATTAAAAGTTAATCAAAACCCATTCAATTTAAAAAAGAACGGCTTCATGCCCTTTCCTTCTATAAAAACCCCCACAAATTTTGGGCGGTTAACCCCAAAAAAGCGATGGGGGAAAAGTGAATTTTTGAGAAAAAATTCGAGAGGAGAAAAATCCCTTTTTTAAAGGGGGGGAATAAGCTAAATGAAAATTATGATTAAGTTTTTTTCCCCCTTTTTCCCCTGATTTTAAAATTTTGGGGGTTTTCAAAGGCCGGGGTTTAAATTTTGGGGTCCCCCAAATATGGAAAGGTAGATACAGGTCTGGTTAGGGCAGAGAAAAAAGGGTTCTACAGCCTTCCACTTCACAAACTTGTCCCCTACAATGAGGCAAATGTTTCGCCACCTTGGGAAGAGCAAAAAAATTTTTGGGTAATAAGAAGCCTGGAAAGCGCCAGGGGTTGGAACCATGCCGCCTAAAAGGGGAGGATTGGAAAATTTTGGAAGACTTTTTAACCCCCATTTCCGCCCGAGGGCAGGGGGCTGGGCTAAATTATAAAACCCCCAAAAACCGGAAAAATTTAAACCCCCCCCCCCCCCAAACCCCTTTTTGGGAAGGATAAATTTTTTGTCAGGGCTACCCGGGGCGTTTTTTTATTCCATGGGAAAAGGGAAATGAAAAGCGGTATAATTTTTGCGGACATTTTTAAATGCTAACAAAAAGGGGATTTTTTGGGTAACAAATATTTTATTTTTTTTTAAGGGTCATCATTTTAAAAATAAAATTAGCCTTTAAAGCGGGGAAAGGGGAAAAGGGGAAAGATGCATCCTTCGTTCGGTTTCCTTCCCCAATTTTGAGGAACAGGGGGGGGTTTAATTGATTTGATAAAAGGGGACTCGGGGGACTTCCATATTTTTTTCCCAATACTTGATGGGGCCCCCCCAAGGGAAATAGGTAAATTGCGAATTCATGGGAAAAGAGGTTTTTAAGGGCAGGGAGAAAACCCAAAAAATTATCTGACTTAGAAAAAATTAAACCCTTTGGGAAGCCAGAAAAAAGCCAAAACCCATTTTAACAATCAAAATCTATGGGAAACCCTCCACCAGGGCCCAATAGAAAAAATCAGAAAAATCATCACAAATAAGGAACCAAAATTTTTGGATAAAACCAATTTTTAATGCCCCGGAATCGGGATAAGCGGCCAGGGCGCTGGAGACCCTTTTCTTTCCCAAAATTAAAACAGTACGGGGAAAAATTGGGAAATTTTTGGGCGAGTGCCCCCCTGCCCCCAAATTTGGAAGGGGCCCCAAGAAAGAATACCCGGGATATAACTTAGCGGGGGATTGGTGTAATATTTGAAGAGAAAATAAAACGGAAGGCCCCCTTTGGAAACCCGAAAAAAGTCCACCCAACTGCCCCAGCCATCTCCAGCTGACCCTGTTAAACCCTTTTTTCCCTGCTTCAATGGCCCAGGACAGCGGAGATTTATTTACCCCCCGGATTACATTTATCTAAACCAGGACAGTAAATAAATTTTACGAATATTAGAAGGGCCTGCCGGGTTTTAACAATCCCGCTGTTGGGGGCCCAAAATGAACAGGGAAGAAGATGGCCAGCCTGTCCGCCAACCCCTTTAAGAAAAAAATTTTTTAATTCAACATTTATTAATGAAATTGGGGGGTAACGAGAGGGAGAGCCCATTTCCTTTCCTGGTTTTCTTTAAAAACTTTTATAAAACCCCCTTTTCCATTTGCAGGATGGGTGTTTTTATCAAAATAATTAAAAGACGGGGGGTTAGAAGTTATGCCCTTCGGGATTAAAATCTTTAAATTCTCCTGAAAAGGAAACGGGGCCCCCGGGAGCTTTATTTTTAAACCCAAGTTCTTAAAAAACCCCCCTAAGAATTTCTTCATTTTTGGCCCGGGTTGGTTTAAAGGTAGCCCCTACCCGGGCCCAAAAAGGGGGAGGGGAGAGACAGATGGCCAACCCACCCTGAAGGGGCCCCCTTTCTTTCGGAGGTTTCGGGGTAAATAAAATGGCAAAAACCCTCGCCTGGGACATTATTTAAAAAGTTACCCCAAAAATTAATTGAAAAATCCTAAAATTTGGGGCCTTAAATTTGCAAAGAAATTTGGACCCCAGATTTAAATTTCCCACTTAGCAAAAAGGGGCTAAAACCCGCCCCCTTTTTTCCCGAAACCCGAAAAATTTTTAGTTTCCCAATTTTCCGGGTTTTCCGGGACACCTCTCTATATTTCCAAAGCCACCTCACCCCTTTTTTTTTAATTTGTAGACCATTGGTTATGGCGGGCGGGAGTTGGGGGTTTGGGGAGAGAAAATCATGTAAAATTAGGGAACCTTCCACTCAAAAATCTAATTTACCCGCACCCCCTTTTTCCAGCGGTTTTGTTAGTGGGGGCAATCAAGGGGCCCTCTAATGACCCCCTTTAAAAGCTTCCCCCCAAAAGTAAGACGGCTACGCCTTTTCCTCCGGGTTTTTCTTTAAAAGTTGCACCCCCAAAACCCCCCCTCGGAGGACATTATCCAAAGTCCTCACCCCCCAAATTAGGTAAGAGGGGGGAAATCCCAAAGGGGAAAATTTTTACCCTTGGGACAGCTCTGACAGTTTGAGGAAAAAGGGGGGAAATGATTTTTAAATAAGGGAAAACCCTTAAATTTCCCACAGAGATCCCCCCTTTTTGCAGGGGCTTTGGGAGAGAGTGGGAATAAAAATCAATACGGGCCCTATAAATTTGAATGGGGAAAAAAGGAAAATATTCCCTTCCATCAGGATAAAATGAGACCCCCCACGTATCAACCCAAAATTTAGAGTCGAAAAAAAAATTTTTTGAAAAAATTGTGGGGGGTCTTTGGAAATAGGGGAAAAACGGGGAAAGCTCTAAATGGACAAATTTTTCTATCTTCCGGGGAATTAACCACCATTTAAAATCCCCTCCCCAAAAATTTTAAGGGGTTTTCCCGGGTCAATAATAATTTGGTCTGTCAGGGTTTTATAGAAAGCCCCTTTGGGTTGGGCATAAAGGACCAAGATATTTAAAATTTGGGAAAAAACCTCCCCTGAAAAATTTAAGGGAACTTAATCCCAAGGGGCCCTCATTTTCATGGGAAAAAGCTAACAAGAAATAAGAAAAGGATTTTTATGAAATGAGGATAATTACACCATTTTTTCCAAATTAAGGGAAATTGAGAGCCCAGAACCAAACCCACCCAAAGGCGCTTAACCCGGGCTAAAATTTCTCCCTCCTCCAATGGGGGTTTTCCCCTTAAGGAGGGCGATGTCTTTTTTTAATTTTTTTGGGGTTTTACTTAAAAATCAAAATTCTCTTAGAAGGAACCGAAATTCCCTTAACGTCCCCGATGTTCCCTTTCCCTAAAGAAAAAAGGGTCCCAAAAGAATTAAACACAGAAAAGTAAAAAAGGAAAAGGGCCCCCTAAAATTCCCTTTTCACACCCCACAGCTTCACCCAGCCCTACTAAACAAAAGAAACAGAAAAAAAACCAAGAAGGGTAAAAAACAAACAAAAAAAAAAAACAAACCCACCTTTTTTGGGGCAAAAAAAAAAACCAAAACCTACCGCCAATGGCCAATTGTGCTTTTTGGGTTTCCCCTTTTTCCCCCAAAAAGTAAGAGGAAGTAAAAAGAAAAGGTCAAATTTTCAAATGCCCCCCCCCCCGGAACACAAAAAATGCGTAATGCATTTCGTTTTGGGGGGGCCAATAAAATTAAAAAAAAGTATCATTAAACTGACATATAAAAAAGCTAGACTTTAAAACCCAAGTTCACCAATTAAATTTGGGAACCTTGAGCAAAAGGAAAATTTAAAAAAGGGGAGCTCCCCAATGAAAAAATTTAAATACATTTTGCAGAAAAATGTTCAAAAGCAAAAAGGGGAGCGTTTTTCCCTTTAGGTGAAAAAATCTCCCAAAGGGGGTTGAATAGGCGGTGAAGTCCTTTGACCACCCCTCTGGAGCTTGCTTTTCTTTTAGGCGTTGAATGGGGGAAAAGGCCTCCACAAATCTCGCTGTAGATTTAAGATGTCTCAAGACCTTGAAGCTTCTTCGGGGGGATTTGAACCCTGACGGGGATCCATCGGGTGATAGATTTCCGCAGAGTAACCGATGGGGTGATGGGGGAAACTTAATGGTTGGGTTTATAGGGCCGAGCAAATTGATGAAAAAAGTTTTGACGTGGGCGAATGCCCCCCCCCCAACAAAAAAAGCCCCCAAAATATAAAAATCTTATGTCCCTTTTTTTTTAAAGGGCTTTTTTTAGTTTTTTTAAAGGCCGGAAATTTTAGGGTGACTTTAAAAAAGCCAAGTAATTTAAACAATCACCGACGTGGGCGTTTTTTTCTTCAGAATGGGTTGCAGTTGTGGCCCTTTCTTGGCTGATGGTCACGGGTCGCGGCTGGGCCCTTTCTATTGCTATTTTCCCCCCGCATGTTGGGGCAGCCCCAAGATTTCCCTGTTGGAGGGCCTCAACAAGGAATGTAAATCTCTTTTTTCCACCGACCCCTGGACCCCCGATCTATTTTTCCCATTTTCCCCGCCCCAATTTTATCTGAGACCCCCTTTGGTTTTTCAGAGCGCGGGTTGGGCCGGGTGCGGGGTTTTTTGGTAGTCCAGTGTTTCCCAGCTCTTGGAGGCCTGTTTTTGGGGGCCCCACGGTGGCTGAGCCTCTTTTTGAAAATCGTTCTGGTTTTTTGACAAACTGGCCGTGACGTAGGGGAGATCCCCGCTCCCAAAGTCCCCTTTGGATATCTGGAGCCATTTTCTGGGCCCCCCAAAAGGGGCCAATTTTTTTTATTCCACCATGGAGCCCCAACAATCGCGCCCTCATAAACACCCATCATTGGTTCATGGCGGGTTGCAGTAGTGGCGGAGGGTTGGAAGGGGGGAGGGGTGCGGGGTTTCCCCAGCGTTTTAAAGTACAGCCCAAAAAATTTTTAATTGTCTTGGGGCTTTTTACTGGCAGGGGTGGGTTATAATGGGGCTCAGTTTTAAAACCCCCTTTTTTTGCGTCTTGTTCCCTTTGCTTTTCCCCAAATTTTGGGGTTTTTGAAGCGGCCCAAATCCGGGGAAATGGAAAATAGAAGGGGAGTTCAACTATGAAATTGAAATTGTGGTAAGTGCATTTTTTTGCTCGGCCCCCACTAAAATTCCCCACAGTTTAAAAACAAGGGATTTTAGCTGTTTTTATGGGGAGAGATGAAGACTTTAACATCCGGGGAGTCACCCCCCCGGGCAAAAGGGGAAAGAATCAGGAGTTGGGGGGATTTTTTCAACCCCGCAGGTTGAGCCCGGGTTAGGAAAGCAGCCCATTGGGGAAAAATATTTATTAAAAAACCCCCTCTCCTTTTTATTGTATGGGGGCCCACGGGGGCTGCACAAGCAGGCGGGCTTTTATAGACATCGTGGGCAGTAGCAGGGGGGACAGAGAGGGACCCCGCCGCCCCCCGGGCCCACTTCCCGGGCTCTCACAGAGGGGGGGAAAGGGGTGGGCTTTTTACACGGGAGCAATGCTTTTTATAAAGGGGGGCCCTGTCGCCACTTTTTTGAGGGGGAAGAGGGAGATAATCACAGGGGGCTGCCGACGGAGAGAGTGCTTTATCCCCTTTGCTCCCAGGCGCAGCAGGTCCGTGCTCTTCAAAAACCTTGCGGGTTTTTGGGCCGAATTTTCCTTCACCTCAAAAGGCCCCCCGGGGCGGGAAACCTTCTCCCCCCCAAGCAAGTCAGAAAAAAGCCGGGAAATTTAATGTGCCCCACTCTCTGGTATTTTCCCCTGCACATGCAAAAGGTAAATTTGCCGTTTTAAAAAGCAAAATATGTACTGGTAGGACCCGATGTAGAGGAGCGGCTGCACTGTGTATCTCAAACAGGGCGGGGAAAAGGGAACAGGAAGCCCCTCCCTATTTTTTTTATCTCCCCATGAAACAACTCTTTAGGTTACCACATTTTTTCCAAAAAATTTTTTCCAATTTTTATTTTTTTGGCCATCCTGGACTCCAGCACATCCCCCTTTTAGCAAAAAAGGGGTTAAAAAAATTTCCTATCCTTTAAGGGGCCAAGGGTTTTTAAATTTTCACCCTTTAAACTTAAAATGTTTTTGGAGAAGACGTGCTAAGGGCCCCAAAGCTAAAATGGTCTGTGTACGGGAAACCCCATCTTAAGGTCGGATGCCCCTAACCCCAAACATAAAAAATTTCCTGTCTCTTTCCATTCCTCCCCCCTCCCCTCCCAAAAAAAACCAGGTCTCAAAATTGAAAAGGGACTTCCGTCCCTTCTCACTCAGGACAATTTTTTTTTGGGAAATTAAAAAGGGGAGGTATATTTTTTTTACATTGCTCTTTAAATGCCATTTGATCTCCCCCTTTTTTTTGTTTTTTTAAAAATTCCCCAAACCAAACTCAACATCGATTATTACCCCAAGCCCCACAAATAAAGCAAAGGGCGACTTAAATTTAGGCAAACCTTACCCAATTTGCGGTGTTTAAAAATTCCCATTTTTTGACCCACAACGGGGAATAAATCACTACCCAAGGGAATGTGAAAGGCCCTAAAAACATTTTTAAAAAACAGAACAACTACATGACCCAGGGCCTCTCACTTTCCCAATGTTTTTAGTTTTTTCTTTCTTTTCACTCCAATTCTTTCCCTTTTTTCCGGGGAAAAGATTTCTTCCTTACTAAAAAAGCCCAAGGCCCTTTCAAAAAATTTTATTCCTCAACAGAAGGACAAAAAGACCTGGTTTTCCCAAAGCCCCCCTTTTCCCTCACCTAAAAGATAGCCCCTCCCCCCCCACCATACTCTTTTTTGGGGAGAGTTTAAAATTTAACTTTTTTCTTAAATCAAAAAATTTTGTTCAAAAAATTAAAATTTTCTTCTTACAGAAATATTTCAGCCCTTAATACCGCCCAGCCCTCCTCCCCACCCCATGTTTTGGTGCCCCAAAAGGGCATTCTTTAGAAAAACCCTCATAAAAATTCCGCAAAAAAAAACAAAAAAGAGACAGTGAATTAGATACTTTTTCTGAAGGGGGGTCCAGGCCCCAAGTTTGACCCCCCCAAAGAAGTCGCCCTTCCCAGGGGATCGCCCTGGGAAGCTCTTGGTGAAAAGGGTCAAACAAATTTCCCAAACAAACCCCAGTTTTTTTAAAATTCTTAACAACACAATAAAAAGGTGTTTGATCCCCACACATAGAAATCCCCCTTTTGCCCACTATTACAAGTCTCTCTACAATCTCAAGGACGACCCTTCTCTCCCACTAGTCTCTCATCAATCCACTCAGACATGTTTAAATAAATTGCAACTCCCGACAGTAACTGAAGAGCAATTGAAGCTTCTAAATGCCCCCATTTCGCAGCAAGAACTAGAAAATGCAATTAGCTAAATAAAACTTAACAAATCCCCGGACCCTGATGGCCTGAACAATTAATACTATAAGCTTTTTTCCTCGGTCTTGTCCCCACACATGATTAACACCTTAAACTCCTTTATGCTTGGCAACCTCCCTCCTGCTGAAATGCTTTCTCCCACAATTGTCAACATTCCTAAGCCAGGGAAACCTCAAGATTTAATCACAAATTACAGGCCAATATCTCTACTTAATTGTGACATTAAGCTATTTGCAGAAATTCTTGCTAATAGAATTAACATCACTCTCCCATCACTACTCAACCCAGATCAAGTGGGATTTGTTAAATTTCGACAAACAAGAGATGGGATTAGAAGGGTGCTCAATGTCCTACAATTAGTCAAGAAAGACAAGATGTCAGCTACTTTTCCCTCCTTACACGGAGAAAAAGCTTTTGATCGTATTAACTGGATATACATGAAAGAAACCTTGATTAAATTTGGATTCTCTGGCAGCATACTACAGGCTATTTTATCACTCTACTCAGGTCCTTCAGCGAGAGTCTTTTCCTCAGGATTCATGTCCCAAACTTTTAGTATCACCAACGGAACCCGACAGAGCTGCACATTATTGCCCCTAATTTTTAATTTATGTATCAAACCCCTAGCGCAGTTGATCCGTCAATCCCCACATATCCTAGGTATTCCCATAGGCCGTCAGGTCCATAAAACCAGCTTATACACTGACGCTGTCTTGATTATGTGCAAATATCCAGAGTCCTTTGTCCCGGCGTTATTAGACATCCTGAGACTTTATTCAAGAGTCTCCTTCTACAAACCTAAACATTTCCAAATCAACAATTCTCATATTCAACTGTTCCCATACAGCCCGCTCAGCCCTTTCTAATTACGAATTTGATAGGTCAAGGACCTTTATTACATATTTAGGCATTAAAATCTTTCCAGACCTCTCTGAAACTATTGAAATTAATTGAACAGACTTAAATTTGTCTCTCTCTAGCGACACTGGTAGACTGCAACAGACTCCCCCATCATGGATCGCTAGAATTAAGCTTGTAAAAAATGGTGCTGCTCCCGAAATTCCTTTACGTAGCGAGAGCGCTCCTTTTTATAATTCCGAACCTATTGTTAAGCAAACTCCAATCCCTACTACTACGTTTTGTTTGGAATTCCAAGAAACTTAGATTCAAAAGGCAATACCTTTACATACAGAAACAATTTGGGGGGGTTAGCTGTTCCCAACCTAAAGTTATATAATCTTGCCTCGATTTTGGAACCTGTGATACATTTGTGGACGTCCCCCTCCCTCCATCACTGGGCATGCATAGAGAACCACTCAGTCTTCCCAGGATCCATTAAAGACATCTATTAGCTTTACTACAAGGCCTCCCACCACTTCCTATTTCCCAATACAGCTTTCAAACACTTCAGCATCTCATTCCAGTTTGGCACCGATTCGTGGCAATGACTCATGCGGTCTCGGACAATAAACACAACTGTCCCTTATCCATGTTATTTAGTGTAATTCCCAACATACCCTTAGACCAATGGATTGCTAAAGGGATTTGGGTAATAGGGGACCTTTTCATAGATGGGATTTTCAGATCCTTCGAGGATCTTTCACAGGCATATGGTATCCCCAAATCCCAGTTTTTTATGTACCTCCAAATCTGTCACGCAATCAATGCCATTCCCCAGCCCCCACCCTCGCAGAACAAAATCCCATTTTACCACTTCCTCCTCTCCTCTGATAGGCAAAACAGAGGCCTCTCGGCAGCCTACTCCACCCTTTCTGAGAATAATCCGGGCATGAATACTTGAATATATGACAAAATGGGAGTCAGAACAATCTAGAACTTTTTCCGTAGGGGACTGGTGGTTAGCAGCAGCCTCAATTCCTAAACACTCCAATTGCATCAATCATACAGAGCTATCTAGGAAGATACACTTTAGATGGTACCTTACACCAATTAGGGCAGCTCATATTTTTCCAGGTTCGACCAGGATGTGTTGGAGAGGGTGTGGTTCCGCTTGCTCCCTGTCTCACATGTGGTGGTCTTGTCCTGTAATTATGGGAATTTGGGAGGAGACTGAGAAACTTATCCAAGATCTTTACCATTCTGGTTTTAAATTATCACAGGAATTGGCTCGACTAGATATTTCCATCTGGGACATCCCCCCTACACATCAAACAGTCATACAACATGTCCTTATAGCAACCCGCCTCACCATAGCTCAGCATTGGAAGTCTAATTCCGCTTTGAACTTTAGGGAAGTTATCATTCGGATCAATTCCCAATTTCACAGTGAGATGTCTTTGATAATCCCTCCCACCCCCCATCTGGTGGCTAAAAGAAAATCTAAATGGCAAGTCTGGTTGGACTCTTATATACATGTTCATTAAGGACTATGGTTTATTGTGGTTTAAATCTCGCAGACTTTTGTCCCATGAGGTTAAGTTCCGTAGGCTCATTCATTATGATGTTGGTTGGATGGCTTTTCTATTATCATTCCTGACTCTGTTTACTCTCAACAAGCTCTTGTCCTGGAAATATACATGGCATATCTGTAATGTTGTTATGTTTTTATTTTTTTCATTGTAATCTCTGTATTCTTTGTCATTTTTGACATTGGTTTTCTTGTTGAAATACGAAATTCCAATAAAAATTCTAATGATTAAAAAAGAAATTGGGTAACAAATTTCAGGATGCTTTTTTTTCTGGCATTCCTTGTAAACATTAAAAATATTGAGCTAAAACTGCACATTGGTCAGCTTTCATGGAACAACGCTAAACAAATATGTAAGAGACCTGTAGGGTCAATATGCTCACTACACTGCCCTAGATTCCTAGATTACATAACATGTCCAAATACGCAAACGCTGTTTTTTTGGTCTATTTTGCACCAAAACCACTTTTGGTACCATATTCTAAATGTAAATGAACTGTCGTACACCAAAACTAGGCGCATTATACGGTGGGAACGACACATTGTAATGCACCTAAAAAGGTGCATTAAATATAGTAGCAATGATACGCTATGCGCCTCCGTTCACACTGCGCCTCGATAGGCGCATTACATACACTACCAATGATACGCTATGCACTGCCTTTCGCAATGCACCTTGATAGGCGCATTACATATACTACTTTTACTGTAGCCGTAGCCCTTGTATATGGCTGCCGCTGTTCCCGTGAGCAATGTCCCGTCAGGCAGACAGTAGAGGAGAAAGAAGATGGTGGAACCGGCGCACGTGTGTATCCAGGAATGCCAATGATGCAGGCAGGAAGATTAAGAAAATTATTTTATTATTCTAAAAAGGCTAGGGCATAACCTCAGCCAATCTAAAACAATTTAAAAGCAAGTAAAACCCGACGCGTTTCGCGTTTATTAAACGCTTCCTCAGGGGTAAATGATCTACTATATCTTGTTCAAACATTATAAAGGTACAGAGTGCAGATAACAGGTTGAGTGAAGCCTCAATCAAGCTAAACAAAGAGATCTAATTGGTGTATTCAATTGTCAGTCACACATCACTTGGATCACAAGACAGGTAGGAATGAAGCAAGGTGAAACATGGTCCTAAATGCCGATTATTTGCATTTCAAAGGGTTCATCACGATGTATTCCTTTTTGTTTCTATGATTAATTACATTTGGTTCTCTTTCTTTTTTTGAGTTCATTTTGTTGTACGTTATCTCTTAAGTTCTAAATCAGGCATTACTATGGTTTTAAACAGTAATTTGCAAAATTTTTTTGTTTGCATACATTTAATTTTTCAACACATGTCGATATAAAATATCGGAAAAAGAGATCAGGTTAAGTGCTATGTGCCTTCTTATCGTTATAAATTCATTGTATATTTGTGCAATAGTAATCTGTGAATAGTGTTCATCTCTTTATTCCTTTTTATGTCTATAACTAATTATATTTAGTTTTCTTTCTTTTTTGTTCATTTTGCTGTACGTTACCACTTAAGTTCTAAATCAGACATTGCTGTAGTTTTAAGCAGTAATTTGCAAATTTTTATGTTTACATACATTTAATTTTTCGACATATGTCGATATAAAAATGTCGGAAAAGAGTACGGTAAAGTGCTGTGTGTCTTCTTATCCTTATAGGTTCAGTGTATATTTGTGCAATGATCCTCTTAAGATGTGGGTAGCATTCAAATATGTACACATATATATTCTTGTAAAACTGCTTAAAGTGCTGTGCAAAATATATATATATATATATATATATATATATATATATAAAATATAAATATATATATATAAGAAGTAATTATAATAGGAACCATCAGGTTTTCCTGCTCTATTAACGCATCAACTCTATAGCTTTATTTAGTCCCCGGGGATATAAAGTACCCAGCTTGTAGATCCAATACATCTCTTTCTTCCTCAATAGCTGGAATTTGTTTGGACTGTGTTCAGGTACGGTATCAACGGTCATCGAGCATGCACTAAACGAGGGGATTTGAAACAAAGTGTAGCCAAACACTGCAAGGAACTACATGACCAAAACTTTAACGTATTTAGGATCACAGCCGTTGATACCGTACCTGAACACAGTCCAAACAAATTCCAGCTATTGAGGAAGAAAGAGATGTATTGGATCTACAAGCTGGGTACTTTATATCCCCGGGGACTAAATAAAGATATAGAGTTGATCCGTTAATAGAGCAGGAAAACCTGATGGTTCCTATTATAATTACTTCTTCTTTATATATACATATATACCCGTATATACTCGAGTATAAGCCGACCTGAGTATAAGCCGAGGCACCTACTTTTGCCTCAAAAACCGGGAAAGCTTATTGACTCGAGTATAAGCCTAGGGTGGAAAACGCAGAGGCTACTGGGGAATTTTAAAAATAAAAATAGATACCAATAAAATTACATAGGCAGTTTAATGTCCCCCATAGGCAGATATAGGCTGGTATAGGCAGTTTAATGTCCCCCATAGGCAGCTATATGTCCCCCATAGACAGGTTATAGGCTGGTATAGGCAGCTATATGTCCCCATAGGCAGGTTATAGGCAGGTATAGGTCGTTATAGGCAGATATAGGTCCTCATAGGCAGGTTATAGGCAGGTAATTGCCCCCATAGGCAGGTATAGGTTGTTATAGGTCCCCCCAGGCAGGTATAGGTCCCCTAGGCAGGCTATAAGCAGGCTATAGGCAGGGTATAGGCAGTTATAGCCCCCCCCCCCAGGCAGGTATAGGTCCCCTAGGTAGGCTATAGGCAGGTATAGGTCCTCTAGGCAGGCTATAAGCAGGTATATGTCCCACTAGGCAGGCTACAAGCAGGTATATGTCCACTAGCGCTATAGGCAGGTATATTCCCTAGGCAGCTATAGGAGTATATGTCCCACTAGGCAGGCTATAGGCAGGTATAGGTCCCCCTATGCAGGCTATAAGCAGGGTATAGGTCCTCTAGGTAGGCTATAGGCAGGTATAGGGGCTAAAGGCAGGTATAGGTTCTTTAGTTAGGCTATAGGCAGGTATAGGGGCTATAGGCAGGTATAGGTCCTTTAGGTAGGCTATAGGCAGGTATCGGGGCTCTAGGCAGGAATCGGTCCTTTAGGTAGGCTATAGGCCGGTATAGGGGCTATAGGCAGGTATAGGTCCTCTAGGTAGGCAGGTATAGGTCCCCTAGGCAGGTATTGGCAGGCATAGACAGGGTTTAAAAACAAAAAACACCCACTTACCTGGCTCCCCGCTGCTCCGCCTCCTCGCTGTCCGGCCTCCCGCGTTCTCTCCTCCATCTTCCCGCCACAGGCGGGTGACGTCATCATGCCGCGCACGCAGCGTGATGACATGCACGCTCCCTGTCCCGGGAAAACTCCGGACGGCCATGAGTCTGCGGCCGTCGGGGTCCCTGCGGAGCAGGGAGCGCTCGCTCTCTGCCCCCACAGTGGTATCCCTTCACCTAATGTGCCCGGGAGGAGTCGCATATAGGTGAAGGGATCGGAGACATCCCCCGGACCACCCGCAGCGTCCAGACACTATGCGCTCACCGCCTTCAGTTATATGCGCTCCCTGAGAGCCGCATATAACTGAAGCGTCCCTGTCGGCACTCGGGCCATCGAAAGCCCCCGAGGCCGACAGTGACTCGAGTATAAGCCGAGGGGGGATTTTTTAGCACATTTTTTGTGCTGAAAAACTCGGCTTATACTCGAGATATACGGTGTGTGATATAATATATATAATATATATATATTATATAAAATATATATATATATAAAAATTTTTTTTTTTTAATTTTTTTTTTTGCAAAACACTTTAAGCAGCTTTACAAAAATATATATGTAATTATTTGAATGCTACCCACATTTAAGAGATCATATATATATGTAGAGGAAAAATATATGTATAAATAATAGATAGATAGATAGATAGATAGATAGATATAGATCTCTATAACGTATAGTGTCAGGAAGGGGCAGATACCTTTTCACTCCACTGGGTGTGTATATATAACGCACACAGTGGTGTGAAAAAGTATCTGCCCCCTTCCTGATTTCTTAATCTTTTGGATTTTTTGCCACACTTGATTGCTTCAGATCATTAAACAAATTTAAATATTAGACAAACCTAACATAGGTAAACACAAAATGCAGTTTTTATTATTAAGGGAAGAAGTAATCAAAACTTACAGGCCCTGTTTGAAAAAGTAATTCCCCCCCATCCCATGGCTAAAACATAAATTGACTGTGTTTTCTCACATCTTTGAGAAGGTGAGTTAAATTTCCTCACGCTTGTCTGAATACTTAATCAAAACCTACAGTTCCTGTGTGAAAAAGTAATTGTCCCCCCATGGATAAAACATAAATTAACTGTGTTTTCTCACATCTTTGAGATGCTGAGTTCAATTTCCTCACCCTTGCCTGAGTACTGACGCACCTGTTTTCAAGCAAGAAAGCACTTAAATAGGACCTGCCTGAAAAGTTGACGCTAGACATCATGGCAGAGATTCAAAGAATTTCAGGGACAAATTAGAAACAAAGTAAATGCGATCCATCAGTCTGGAAAAGGTTGTAAAGCCATTTCTAAAGTTCTGGGACTCAAGAGAACCGCAGCAGTACTCTTGTACTGCTGTCAGGGGTGTAACTGCCAGGGTGGCAGACATAGCAGCTGCCCCTCCAGGGCAGCAGACGTGGTAGTTCGGCTCCTACGCCCACTGGCAGTGAGCATACCAGTTCACTACCAGCGAGGCGGAGCTGCGGGACCCCGCGCTTTCTACCTCTAAACGCCCAGGCCCTCTGGCCTGAGCGTTCAAGGCAGGACTGGTCGGTGTTAGCAGAGCGAAACCACCTGCGCTCCGCTCTTCTAATCTGCCTGCTAGGCCTTAAGCCTAGCATGCACAGGCACACAGTGCTGACGTGGGAACGCGATGACGTCATATCATCGCGCCGCCCGCGCCGAGCACAGACTGGCCAGGAGCTGAGCTGCGAGGGACCTTGGGATAGGTGAGTAAGGGATTTCTTATTTTTTTAACATTAATGAAACCTGCCCTAAACCTGCCTGCCTATATGGGGCCCCTCTACTCTACTCTAGACCCTGCCTGCCTATATGGGGCTCCTTACACTACTCTAGACCCTGCCTGCTTATAGGGGACCCCGAAACACTACTCTAGACCCTGCCTGCCTATATGGGGCCCCTATACACTACTCTAGACCCTGCCTGCCTATATGGGGCCCCTTACACTACCCTAGACCCTGCCTGCCTATATGGGGCCCCTTACACTACCCTAGACCCTGCCTGCCTATATGGGGCCCCTATACACTACTCTAGACCCTGCCTGCCTATATGGGGCCCCTATACACTACTCTAGACCCTGCCTGCCAATATGGGGCCCCTCTACCCTACCCTATGCCCTGCCTGCCTATATGGGGCCCCTATAACCTACCTTATGCCCTGCCTGCCTGTATGGGGCCCATATAGCTTACCCTAAGCATTGCCTGCCTGTATGGGGCCACTATAGCCTACCCTAAGCCCTTCCTGCCTACATATATGGCATATATGGCCCCTATAGACTACCTAAGCCCTGCCTGCCTATATATGGCCCCTATAGCTACCTAAACCCTGCCTTCCTACCTATATGGCCCCTATACCCTGCCTATCTATATGGGGCCCTATAACTACCTAAACTCTGCCTGTCTATATGGGGCCCTATAGCTACCTAAACTCTGCCTATCTATATGGGGCCCTATACTATACCTAAACCCTGCTTGACTGCCTATATGGAGCTCTATAGCTACCTAAACCCTGCCTACCTATATGGGGACCCTTTTGCCTACCTAAACCTAGCCCATCTAAACCCTGCCTGCCTAAATAGACCCCATATAGCCTGGGGGCAGGGAGTGAGGTGCTGGAAAAGTGAGGCTTCTAAGAAATTTTTGTCTAAATCTGCAGGTACAAGTGGCCGGGAGAAGTCATCATGGCGGTCTGGACCAGATGCAGAGCAAAGGGGAAAGTCAACGACTTGTCAGAGAAACGTCACCTGTGAGTCATAAGATAACTACATTTTAATCACATGTCTGCAGAGCCTGTGTACACTGGTGTCTACCACTATATGGTCACTGTATGAAGGTAATATACAGTCTCTAGGGCACCTGTGCACACACTATATGGCGGTACAATTGGTCTTTGTATACTGATCAGTAATAGTTTATGTTTATTATTCAGTCACTATGTGGTGGTAATTTGTGGTCGTGTTCTGGCGGTATAATCGGATCTTTATGTAGTAGCGCTATTGGGAATGTTGGTCCTGGTATAGTGGGATTTTTATAGTAGCTGTATGATGGTGATACAGTGCCTTGCAAAAGTATTCGGCCCTCTTGAACTTTTCAACCTTTTGCCATATTTCAGGATTCAAACATAAAGATATAAAATTTTAATTTTTTTGTGAAGAATGAACAAGTGGGACACAATTGTGAAGTCAAATGAAATTTATTGGATATTTTAAACTTTTGTAAAAAAAAAAAAATTCAAAGTGGGGCATGCAATATTATTCGGCCCCTTTACTTTCAGTGCAGCAAACTCATTCCAGAAGTTCAGTGAGGATCTCTAAATGATCCAATGTTGTCCTAAATGACTGATGATGATAAATAAAATCCACCTGTGTGTAATCAAGTTTCTGTATAAATGCACCTGCTCTGTGATAGTCTCAGGGTTCTGTTTAAAGCGCAGAGAGCATCATGAAGACCAAGGAACACACCAGGCAGGTCCGTGATACTGTTGTGGAGAAGTTTAAAGCCGGATTTGGATACAAAAAGATTTCCCAAACTTTAAACATTCCAAAGAGCACAGAGCAAGCGATCATATTGAAATGGAAATTAGACCACTGCAAATCTACCAAGACCTGGCCGTCCCTCTAAACTATTATCTCAAACAAGGAGAAGACTGATCAGAGATGCAGACAAGAGGCCCATGATCACTCTGGATGAACTGCAAAGATCTACAGCTGAGGTGGGAGAGTCTGTCCATAGGACAACAATCGTACACTGCACAAATCTGGCCTTTATGGAAGAGTGGCAGGAAGAAAGCCATTTCTCAAAGATATCCATAAAAAGTCTTGTTTACAGTTTGCCGCAAGCCATCTGGGAGACACCAAACATGTGGAAGAAAGTGCTCTGGTCAGATGAAACCAAAATCAAACTTTTTGGCCACAATGCAAAACCATATGTTTGGCGTAAAAGCAAGACAGCTCATCAACCTGAACACACCATCCCCACTGTCAAACATGGTGGTGGCAGTATCATGGTTTGGGCCTGCTTTTCTTCAGCAGGGACAGGGAAGATGGATGGAGCTAAATACAGGACCATTCTGGAAGAAAACCTGTTAGAGTCTGTAAAAGACCTGAGACTGGGACGGAGATTTATCTTACAACAAGACAATGATCCCAAACATAAGCAAAATCTACAATGGAATGTTTCAAATAAACGTATCCAGTTTAGAATGGCCAATCCAGACCTGAACAATCGAAATCGGGGAAAGAGCGAAAACTGCTGTTTTAAAACGCTCTCCATCCAACCTCACTGAGCTCCAGCTTTTTTTCCAAGGAAGAATGGGCCAAAGAATTTCAGTCTCTCGATTTGCAAAACTGATAGAGACATACCCCAAACGACTTGCAGCTGTAATCGCAGCAAAAGGTGGCGCTACAAAGTATTAACTTAAGGGGGCCGAATAATTTTGCACGCCCCACTTTTCAGTTTGTTTGTTTTTTTTCATTTTCAAAATGCTTTATTGAAAATATGTAATCATAAAAACAAGTATACGATATAAAGCAAAAGTAGAGCAGGGAAAATGACCATGACATACATATGATCCTAGGAAACTCAATCATATATGAATGTACTTCCGACAAAAGAGAACGCAATCATTAATTACAGAGTAGAATACAGTGAATTAGGACAAATTGCAATATAACGTGAGTGTCCTCACGCTCATGAAAGATGCAACAAAATCTACACCATAGAGTCCTTCATGAGAGTTTAGAGATACGCCATAAGAAAGCGATTTTAATCAAAAAGAAGAGCTTAATCCCATGAAAGGAGTCATGGCCAGATATCATTATACAGAAATAGTATCCAATAGCGTTAATACTATACAAAATAGACAAAATGAACATGAAACAGAAAAACAAAAACATACCGAGCGCAGCCCAAAAGAGGGCCCTACCACCAGCTCATGATCACTACCACCAATAGGAAAATGATCAGACTTCCTTTCAGAAATGGTATATCCATTGGGAGCATGAAGAGAAGGAGGGCAAATGGGTCGTTTTGCAACTTTATACCAGTGATCAATGATATAATTTCAATAACTTTAACCCAGAATGGCTGGATGTCCTCGCACCCCCACCAAACATGCGTCATATCTCCCGGACTCTGACCACATCTCCAACAAAGAGGAGAAACTTGGGGGAACAATGTATGTAAGAGTGTGGGTACTCTGTACCACCTTGATAGTACCTTATAGTTCATTTCCTATATATGACAGGACAGCAGCTAACAAACAGGCTTTAGTCCAATCGTCACCCGTCACCAAGACATTTAATTCCCTTTCCCAACTATTTTGAAATAGGGGCTGAGTAGAGGATGTACTGGTTAGGATCATATTATATAAAGTTGAGGTAACATGTCTGGGACTTTGCTCCTGAATACATAATTGTTCGAACCCAGTAAGAGCCCTACGGAACCCCAGGCTAGCCTTGTTCACATCGAAATAGTGTTTAATCTGGACATATTGAAGCCAAACATTGGGTGTCTGGCGTTGAGGAGGCACGTCCTGCTGCCATGACAACCGATCACCCCCTGCAATCACGATACGGGGAGGGGGGTTATCGGAGGGAGAAGCCAGCTCCATCGCTGTGGCGTCTATAAAGTGTCAACGGCAGGGATGGAGCCGGCTACATCCCTGCTGTTAATGGTGGCTGCCGGCTGTGCAGCACTATCTCGGGCCGTCAGGACACTGGATTGCAGCAATGCTGGGGGAAAAGCTTGGCGCCGGGGTTTAAACCCTTTAAAACTGCACCCCCCGGGGTTTCCCTTTAAAGCATCGCCCTCCCCAGTCTCCTGGGGGGCCCCCTGATTGAAGTATTCGACTATAAAAACAACCCCAAATTTTTCCCCCCAAATTTTTCCCAGGAAAAAAAGGCGTTTTAAAAAGTCCGAAAAATACGTTTTTATAAAAATAAATGTTTTTATGTAGCCTTTTTCTGAACACCATACATTTTTTATTGTTCTGCTTACTGAGCTGTGTAAGGGTTTTTTCTTAGGTGATTTTTTTTTTTTTTTTTTTTAAATTTAAATTTTTATTAACATTTTTTTCCATGAACAATAAAATTAACATAAAGAAAAATCAAAATGAAGTAGGTATAAACCCAAAGTACAACAATTTTTTGTTTTGAATATTTACTAGAGGGCAGTTATAAGAACCCCAAAATTTAAAAGGGAAAAACAACGGGAAAAAGTCAATAACAGTCCCCTAAAGGGAAAACCAAAAGGGGCTATTGTCTTAGGGTCCCAAATTTATCAAGAGGAGAAATCCAGAGCATGCTCGGGGCGGGTTTTCCGCGAAGGAGCCAAAAAGGACCAAACACTTCGGGGCTACATAAATGAGTCCACATTTAAATTCGATAAGGCACCCAGAAATAAGACCCCCAAAAAGATGGGAAAAAGGCACCATGGGTCCCAAAAAAAGGGAAGAAAAGGTCTAAATAATTTTAAAAAGCTAACAAGGGGAGAGAAAAAGGGAAAAGGAAGAAAAGGGAAAGCAAAAGAAAAAAAAGGGGAAAAAAAAAAAAACGGACCCCCGGTTAAAAAGGGTAATTTGGGGCCCAAACAACAAAGCTTTCCCCCCCACTAACCCCCCCGATCTGGGACTCAGGCCCCCAAAGTTTTTTGGAATTTGGGGGATTCCCCTATAAAGGGACCCAAGGACCCCAGGTAGAGTTCTTTTCTGTGTGGAAAAGGGGGCTCTGTGCTATTATTTCCTCCATCCCGGGGGGCCCGGGGGCTATTTCCCTTTCAGCCCATTCCGCCAGGGAAAAGGAGGGGGGGTTTTTGCTTCCATCAGAGGGATAATCGTTTTTGCTGCCGAAGGGGGTGTTTTGGCCCAAAGGGACCGTTTGTAGGGCCCCCCGGGTGGAAAAGAAATGTTATAGGGTAGCCTCAGGGGTTTTTGGGGATTAAAAGCCCAGTCCCAGCCCAAAGGGATAGCCCCAGCATTTTCCCTCCCAAAAACCCGGGAAGACATCAAAAAACCCCACCAGACATAAAGGACATTTTTCCCTATTTTTTTTATTGCACCCCTCCAGCAAGTATCGGGGGTTGCGGGAAAACCACTTTTTGCAGGAAAAATTGGGGACCCTATACCATGAGAAAAAAACCTTAAACCCCTCTCCTGGGCCTTAAAAGCAAAAACCCCGCCTTTTTGCGGAAAAAGAACTTTTCCCCTTTGGGGTTCTGTAAACGATTTTTGGAGTTCTCCCCTCCCAGGTTTTGCAAAAGGAAGGAAGGGGCTTATCAGTAGGAGAAAAAAGAAATTTGGTTTAGAGAAAAGGAAAATGAGTTTGCTTGGGCCCCCCCGTCGAGAAACGAATCCAAATTTTTCCCGAAGGGGGTCGGGGCTCTAGTGAAAACCATTGTTTTAAAAGATAGGGGAAAAAAAGTGGTGTATTTTGCATGACTAAAATAGTTTTCTTGGGAGCGGGAAGGGTCTGTTAGAAATCACCCAGGGGCCCGAAGCCCCCCCCCTTTTAACATGAGTATCCTTAGCCACAAATTTAAAAGATTTTTCATAGTTCGGCCAGAAAGGAATTCCAGACCACCCAGGGGGAAACGGGGGATTGCCCTTTTTCAGGATTAAGGGCCCCCTCTGAGGTCTGGGGATTTTTCAGGGGGTTTGGGGGCCCTTCCAAAGGGCAGTAAATGGTAGGGAGGGGTGTAAAGGGAAAATTTTTTCCAAAGGGTCCGGGAGTGGGAGCCCAAAGGCCCCCGGGGGATGGGGCCAGGGAGAAAGGGACAAGATGCCGCGCTATTTGGACCACAGTTTATTATGGGAGCCATGATTCGGGGTCTAGGATTTCCCTGGCAAGGCACGGCCAAGTAAACAATCTGAGCCCGGAACCCCCCACTCCCCCCCAACCCGGCCTTTGGGATGGGAGGGGAAGGGATCCCCTAACGAATTCGGGGGCCGCCGCAAAATACCAGAGAACTCAAAAAAGCATCTCTGGACTCTGATCCAGTATGCCCGCTGGGAAGAAATTTGGGAAAATTTTTTTGGGAAAACAGGTAGATTAGTTGGGGAGGATAAACATGTTCAAAAGTTTCATCCTCCCAAAACCCATGAAAAGCCCTTTCCGACTCCAGCTCCCAAACCCAGGAATGCTACTTTTCGAGAGCATGGGAACAAATTTTGGGCCCTTCATATTTTTGGGAAGATGGGCTGGTTTTTCGCTTTCCCCAAATATAAATCCCCCCTATTGGCCAGGAAAGGGAAAACCGTTCCTAAAAGAGTCCCAAGTCATTTTGGTTTAAGGGGGACTTTAATTGGGCCCCAGAATTTAAAAGTAGTTGATCTTATAATTTAAACCCCCTGACTGAAAGAGACACTCGGACAACAGAGAGGGAAGCGAAATTTTTGGTTCAAAAAGGATAAAAAAAAAAAATCATCTGCAAATGCAGAACCTTTAAGCTTTCGTCCACCTAGCAAATTCCCTTGGGTTTTCCGTGTTTGGCAAACGAAATTCCCGTTTAAATGTTCCATCACCAAAACAAATAATAAGGGGGATAGCGGACACCCCTGCCTCTTTCTGTTTTTTTATGACAAAGGAAATCTGAAGAAGAACCTTCACCTAAACCCCCCGGCCGAAGGGCCCCGGGTTTTTAAAAGGGGCATTATCTTGGGTATGAAAAACGGCCCCCGCCCCGCTCGTCCAAGGTTTTAACATAGGGGTTCCCCCTGAATCCTGTCAAAACTTTCTTGGCGTCTAATAAAGGGTCATTAGAGGGGTCTGCCCCCCGACGCCCCATACTGGAATTTTGTCCCGAGTCTTTAGAGGGGTTATCCCTGGCCCCCCTCCCCGGGGGCGAAACAAAACCCGGGGCAGGGTGGACCGAGAAAAGGGAAAATGGGCAATTTTAGGGGATTTGGCCAAAAGTTTTGGGAAAAATTTTATTTCCCCGTTTAAAGGGGGGATATGGGGCTGTAAAATGCCATCACCTGGGGTCCTTGCTGGGTTTGGGGAAACAGGCCAAGGGGCCTCAAAAGTCATCTGGGGAAAGGGGGAGAGGAAAATGGGGACAAAGTTTAAAACCTGTAACGAGCGGGTTTTAGAAATGGAGCTAGGGGGGCTTAAAAAATTTTGGGATTTAAGCCGTCCGGTCCTGGGCTTTTTCCCCCCGAAGGTCCCTCCCAAAACCCCAGCAAGTTTTCCCCCCCCCGGGAAAAGGGAGCTCTAGGCGCTGGCCTCCTCAAATGATAATACCTGGGGGGGGGAGGATAATTTGGGCGGGGGGGGGGGGGGAAAAAAAATGGTGGGTAATTGATATAGCCAAAAAGTAATAGGAAAAGGAACTCTTTGGGTATGGGCAGTGGGTCGTGGGGTTTTCCGTGGTTACCGATTGGGGCTTGAACTCGGATGAAAAAGGATATTTGATCCCCTTCAGCTTTTCAAGCCGTATCCACTTTTATTGCCATACTTATAAATTGGGTTGGGTGCGGTGGGCCCGAATTAGCTTGCTCCAGGAGGAGTCGAAAAGCCTGTAACCTCAAACCCCACCCCAAAAGCAACTCATTAAGAACAGAAGGAGAAAGGGCCTTTTAAAGAAGTAGCTCCAGGGGGGAAACCTCTGGAGGGGACTCAACAGCCATTTGGGCCAAACTTTTTTAAGTCCGCAAAACCCTGCTTGATTAAAACCCCCTCGCAACAACCGGGATTTCAAAGCCTCCCCCCTGCAGGGAGGGGCTTAGAAAACGCCCTTATGGTCAGAGACGAAATGTTTTAATGGGCCGGCCCGCAGCAGGGCCAAAAAAGACTGAATCAATAACAGAGTTTCATTCAACCTCCAGGTTTTCGCCGGGATCGGGCGAGGAGGGGAGATGGAGCATCATGAATTTTTGGAGCATGATCGGACCAAAGGACATTTCCAATAGGGGTAAGTTCTCCAACCAGGATAGAGCGCTGTTTGCAAAAGGTTTATAATCAATCCTACTGTAGGTGTTGTGTGGGTGAGAAAGAAGTTAAAATCCTTGACCGAGGGTGTTGAAGTCTCCAACCGTCGAAAAGGGCTAAAACCTCAATAGGGCTTTTTTAACCTTCTTAATGGATGAGTAGGCTACTGCGGATCGGCCCGAGGAGTTATCCACGGAGGGGTCAAGAGTAAGGTTAAAATCTCCGCAAAATAGCAAAGTGCCTCTTGCATGAAGATGTAGGGCGTCCAAGACTTCTAGTAAGAAGGGGACCTGGCCTTGGTTTGGAGCATATACGTTCACTAAAGTGAACAATTGGCCCTGGATTGAAAGGGTGAGAATGAGGTATCTAGCTTCTTTGTCAACTATGCAATTCTCCACTTTATGAGGTAGGGATTTGTGGATGGCTATCGCAACACCTCTACTTTTTGAACTGGGAAAGTTGGCGCAGTACCTGTGTGGAAAGTACCGGTTTTTAAGAACTGGGGCTGAATCCATCTTGAGGTGGGTTTCCTGCAAAACACGAATCTGGGACATTTTACGGTGGGGAAAAGGTACAGTAATTGGGACCTCTTCGAAGGGATATTGAGGGCCCCTTTGGGATTGAGGAGGCTATACCGAGGTTTTGCCCTTTAAAGCCTCAGGATGGGAGTAAGGGACCACAACCCGGGAACTGCACAAAACCGAGAGAGAAGGAAGAGAAGAGAAGGAAAAAAAAAAAGGGGGGGGGAATGGAAAAACTCTAAAGCGAAAAGGACAGGACAACCCTGCGGAGTACACTAACAAACAATGCCTAGCAACCAGGGAGATATTCCCGATCAGAAAAAAGAAAGGAGGACCGGGAAGCTCCCAAACCTACTGGGGGTAAAGCAGAATACTATCAGATCATTAACTGGCTCCCGGTATAAAAATGAATATGTGGGGAAACATGTCAATATCTGGCCAAAGAGAGAGAAGCCATAGGGGAAATACAGCTTAAAGGGAAACAAAAGCTGGGTTTGAGATAAAATGGGGACGATGAAAAAAGGATGAATGAAGTCGACCTAAAGGGCCTAAAGTCACCGTTCAAGGAGGAGCAGGTTGGGAAGCAGTTGTATCACTAATCAGATATGTTCTGCGCTTGAGAGGGGCTTTCCCCTTCTGTCTTCTAGGTGGGAGACCGGGAGAGTCCTGATGTTGATCAGCTGGCGGGGCGCCAACAGGAGGCTTCTTGGAGGAGGGAGAGGAGATGGAGGGCCATTCCGACAGGGTAATGTCCGGCAATTGCAGGTCGCGGAGAAAGGGGGAAAGGGTTATCGGGAGACCGCAGGAAAAAGGGGGGGTTTCACCCGGCGAAAAATGAGGGAGAAGGGGAAAAAACCCCACCTGTACTGGATTTCTATCTTTAAGAACTTTAAAGGGAAAGGGGTTTTTAAGCGGGCGCGTTGGGCCAGTGGTGGGGGGACAGGTCCGGAAAGTTTTAAGGGATGCCCCAAAGGTGTGAAACGGGATGGCCTCTATGGAACGCTCCCTGTCTCCTAAAAAAAGGGCCCAAAAAGAAATAAAATGGGGCATATCAAAATCCCCGGGTTACTCTGCCCCAGTTCAAATGTAAATGTAAAAGTGTTGGCCGGGATTTTTTTTTAAAGAGGGGTAGAGATGGTGGGATAAAACCGACGGGGTTCACTTTTTTCCGGGAGGCCTCGGGTTCTAAACATCGTCAAAAATTGTTGCAGATGGAATATTTTGAGTGGGGGGGTGCGGGAACCGTAAATTTGGCGGGGTGAATAAAAAGGATCAAAAGTTTCTTGCTCCTGCTGCGGGGGTACCCAAACCCTAGTAGTAAGCGATGAGAAAACCAAAAACGGAAGCGGGCAGCTTTTTTTCTCCTTTCCCGTCTACCATTCAAAGATGCATAGCTGAAATGTCCGGGCGAGTAGGAAGGTTTTTGAATCAATACGAGGTCCGCATAATTTGACAATTTTGGGCGCCAGTAGGGGCCGGGGGGATCGATTTTGTGGAAGCGGGGGACCCAACTATGAGGGGGCGAGGGGGGTGTGTAAGGGGATGGGTCAGGCATGGAAAAGGAGAAAAAAGGTGGCCCCCCAGAGGGATTTGGAACGAGAGTTCAGGTCCGGAACATATAGAAATTTCTGACCATTATTTGGGGGCCACCCCGACGATTTCAGAAAACGTGATGAGAGGCACCTTGGGTAGCTGAAGTATGAGTCCCTTGGGGAGGTGACCAGGATCCATGGCTGGGGGGACCAAGCCAGGAGGAGCCGGTTGACCATGAAAGTGATGCAGCAAGGGCCGTGGACCGGAGGGCATAAGATCCGTCACGCGGGGTCGCCAGAGGAGGGTCTGTCCATGACAGGTTTACAGAGGTATAGGAGGGGCCCTGATACAGGCTAGTGGATTGTAGGGGTGCCTCCATGGGTGGAGAAGGCTGGCTGGCATGGGAATGGCGAATGCCAGAGGGCCCTCCCAGGCAACATCCTGAGGTGAGCTACGGGGGGACACAGTGATGTCCTGCATAGGGCCTTGTACGGCAGGGGCTTTGGAGTCGGCGTAGGGGCCTGTAAAGTCGTGAGCCTTCTTAGATGATATTTTGACGTTTTCATTGATACCATTTGAGGGTACATATGACTTTTGAGTTGTTTTTTATTAATTTTTTGGGGGAGGCAGGATAAACATATACAGCTATAATAGTAGTGTTTTTTAGTTTTATTTTTTTACAGTACTCCTTATGTAGTATTAATAGCATGTAAACTTTACTCTGTGTGTCAATATGATTAGAGTGATACCAAATTTATATAGATTTTTTGTTTCTGCGTTGTTATATTCAAAGAGCAATAAAGTTATTCTGTTGACAGAACTGTTTGGGGCCTGTTTTTTGTGGGTTAATGTTTTCATTGGTGCTATTCTGGGGTTCATGTGACTTTTTTTGATCACTTGTTATTCCATTTTGTTGTGTGATGTATGAACAAAAAATGCAATTCCAGCATTTGTTTAATTTTTTTTTTTACATTGTTAAATTTGTTAAGTTTAGTTTTGTAGCCTACCTGTTTTATTGTTCTTATTTATAAGCATATATAATGGGAAAAACTGAGGTTATGGTTTTAACTGTCACAGTGTGTTTTGGTGTTTAGGCATTGGCGAGATGGAGGTTGACTGCCAGCGCTGGTGTACAACTAGCAGCTCTGTTTGTGGAGCAGTTTTTGACTGCACCAGGAATAAAGAGAAGCCTTCCTTTTTAGCTGCATAACCCTGTGATTGCTGTGTTCCGAAACTGGGGCCTGGAGAAAATCTCTTCAGTCAGTCCCTTTTGATCATGCTGCAGTTGGGTTTCCCAGTAAAACCAACTGGAGTCTGGGGAACAGCTCTACATTCAGCTCTGGGGAGTTAGTATGCACCCCAAGGCTGTATGTCCGTTAAAGAGAACCTGTCACATAGTTTTTGCCCCCCTGGCTGAAGACAAAACAAGGTAGTGTCAGACCTGCTGTTTCCAGCGCTGTGTCCCTTATTCTGTAAGATGCTGTAGTTTTTGTGTATTTAATGCTCAAATCTGCAGTTTTCAGCCAGAAGAGTCATTCGAAGAGTCCTTCAGAGTGTCAGTTTTTTTTAAACCCTGCCCACCTGAGGCTAGCCCCGCCCACCTCAACTGGTAAACCTTTTACTTTGAATAGGTAGAAACATGTGAATAACTGTCAGTGGGCAGAGCTAGCCTTTGGTGGGTGGAGCTAACTGCTACTCATGAATAAGATTTGAGGGGTAAATGCTCTAAAACTGCTGCATCTTACAGAATAAGGGACACAGTGCTGGAAACAGCAGGTATGACACTAGCTTGTGCTGTCCTCAGCAAGGGGGGCATCATCTATGTGACAGGTTCCCTTTAAGCCTTCTGTTAGGGCAAAGTATATGTTGCAATTAAAAGCAGCCTGTGTCATAGTGATACAGTGTATAATGCATTAAAATAATAAATTTATTATGTCCCCCCCAGAGCCATACTTTATGTTAATCTTTCTGGGAATTGTAGTCCACCCAGTCCTTTTATTATTTTTATTGCCAGCCTTTGAAACATTAAACACAAAAACATTTTCTATATTTATGGCAGACAAAAAATATGTAAATACATTATTCAGTGTTTTATGTTTATCCTCAAGCTATCCTGAAAAAAGGACTAATATAGGCGTACTGAAAATTGACTGCTGAAATGCAGAAGGGCAAAAACAGAAAATGGGGGTTAATATGAACTTTATTTTAGATTTTATGAAATGGACCTTAAAAAAAACTTAAAGGGAACCTGTCACATAGGTTATTCTGTCCTTGCTGAGGAAAGCATAAGCTAGTAACAAACATGTTGTTTCCAGAGCTGTGTCATGGGAGCTGGCACGGGTGCCGTCGCCCCCCGCGGCCGCTCCCCTGCCCGCAGGGGGTCCGGCGCGGGTGCCGCGGCCGCCCCTGACCATCCCCCTGGTGCCCAGGCTCCGGCGCCAGGTTACTTACCCGTCCACGCTCCTGTGTTCCCTGCTCCTGCCTGTGCCGGCCGCCGCGCGTGTATCCGCTGCTTAGGGCACGCGCGCGACGGCTGGTCTGGATTTAAAGGGCCAGTGCGCCGGTAATTTGCTAGTTGCCGGCCGCTGGTCCTATATATTGTACACGCCCCCTGCACTCTCTGCCAGATCGTTAGTGTGCGTTAGTGAGTCTTGAGAGAGTTTGGAGTTCCGTTGATTACCCGTGTACCAGTCCGTTCCGCTACGTTTCCTGACCTTGCGTGTCCTGACCGTCTGCCCGTCTCTGACCACGAACCTCTTCCCTCGTCCTGACTTCCTGCCTGTCCCCGACTACGTCTCTGGATTACGATTCTCTACCACACATTACCCCGGCCACCATCGCAGGCAAGTCACGTCAGGGGTAGCGACCTGGTAGCCTCACACCGCAGCAAGTCCATCCCGCTTTGTGGCGGGCTCTGGTGAATACCGGGCGCTACTTGGCTCCCTGGCGTGGCAGAACTATCATCGCTTGCGGTGGTCCAGCGAATCCACCAACCCGTTACAGTACGATCTGGCCATGGATTCCGCCAGGGTACCTTTGCCCGAGCTCCAGGACGACACGACGGCCGTCGCCCAGCAGAACCAGAGGATTGACCAGCTTGGGGCCATGATGCAGAACCTTGCGGCCCGTCTACACCCTCCAGCGGCTGCTGCCGCCACGCCAGCTGCTCCTGCAGCCATGGCTCTACCTGCTCCTGCACTGGGACCTTCTCTGCATCTGCCGCTCCCCTCACGCTATGATGGAGACCCCAAGAAGTGCCGTGGCTTCATCAGTCAATGCTCCATCCACATCGAAATGTTGGGGCATCAATTCCCTACGGAGCGGGCTAAGGTGGCCTTTATAATTAGCCTCTTATCGGGGGAAGCCTTGGCCTGGGCCACTCCGCTATGGGAACGAGGAGATCCGTTGACGGCAAATCTACGAACCTTCCTCCAGGGGTTCCGCACCATCTTCGAGGAACCTAGCCGCACCTCTTCCCGCACCGCAGCTCTGCTCCGTCTCCGTCATGGCGACTCTACCGTGGGTCAGTACTCCGTGCAGTTCCGCACTCTAGCCTCTGAGCTGGACTGTAATAATGAGGCTTTGGTGGCGACCTTCTGGCAAGGCCTTTCGGGGCGTATTAAAGATAAGCTCGCTGGTCGGGACCTGCCATCCGCTCTGGATGAACTGATTCGGTTGGCCACCCGAATTGATATAAGGTTTGCCGAGAGACAACAAGGGCTCCGCCTCCATCGGGAGGTCGCCCGACCACTTCGGCTACCTCGTCTGGCTCCCGTTTTCCAACGACCTCCGCTTCCTCCCCGGTCCTACAACCGTGCGTCAACCCACTCCCGGAACCTGCAGCATGTCTGAGGAGCTGTGCTTCTATTCGGTTCTGGCCACTTCATTGGGGACTGTCCAGTGTGTCCGGGAAACTTTTGCACCTAGGGCTCGCAGGAGAGGCATCCCTAGGTGTCAGTGCTGCCTCTCCCCATCTGACCATTCCCGTACTCTGTGGAGTTTCGCCGGACAGCACCATTCAAGCCACTGCCTTCCTTGATTCGGGGTCCGCTGGAAACTTTTTCAGCCACGCACTGGTGTCCAAATTTCGTCTTTCGGTGACCCCTCTGTAGAAAACCATGTTCGTCTCCTCCGTCAGTGGCGAATGCCTAAAGGAAGCTATTCGTTTCTGCACTGCGCCCCTCACCTTGCAGATAGGCGCCCTACACAAGGAGACTCTGAAACTTCTTGTTCTGCCTTGCTCCTCTTCTGAAATCCTCATGGGCCTCCCTTGGTTGCAAGACCATGCTCTGACCTTAGACTGGAACACGGGTGAGATTATCCGTTGGGGTCCTGCGTGCCACTCTCGATGCCTTCCTGTACTCCGTCCTGCTCTACGGTCCACCTCTGTAAAGTCTAAGAAGCCTCTGTCGGATCTGCCCGCTCCGTACCAGGATCTAGCCGACGTCTTTTCCGAAAGACAGGCCGAAACTCTTCCCCTGCACCGGCCGTTCGACTGTCCTATTGACCTGCAACCCGGTAGTACTCCTCCCCGAGGCAGAGTCTATCCTCTTTCTGTCCCGGAGACTAAGGCGATGTCGGAATATATCCAGGAGAATCTCCGTAAAGGCTTTATACGCAAGTATTCCTTGCCTGCAGGGGCCGGTATCTTCTTTGTTGAAAAGAAAGATGGTACACTCCGGCCCTGTATTGATTATCGGGGACTTAACAAAATCACTATAAAAAATCGATAAGCACGCGCAACGGCTGGTCTGGATTTAGAGGGCCAGCGCGCCGGTAATTTGCTAATTGCCGGCCGCTGGTCCTATATATTGTACACGCCCCCCTGCACTCTCTGCCAGATCGTTGGTGTGCGTTAGTGAGTCTTGAGAGAGTTTGGAGTTCCGTTTGATTACCCGTGTACCAGTCCGTTCCGCTACGTTTCCTGACCTTGCCTGTTTGCCGCCTGTCCTGACCTCCTGTCTGTCCCCGACTACATCTCTGGATTACGATTCTGTACCACGCATTACCCCGGCCGCCATCGCAGGCAAGTCACGTCAGGGGTAGCGACCTGGTAGCCTCACGCCGCAGCAAGTCCATCCCGCTTTGCGGCGGGCTCTGGTGAATACCGGGGGGCTACTTAGACTCCGCTCCCTGGCGTGGCTTAACTATCATCGCTTGCGGTGGTCCAGCGAATCCACCAACCCGTTACAAGCTGTGTCCCTTATTCTATAAGATGCAGTAGTTTCAGAGCATTTGATGCTCAAATCTGGCAGTTTGCAGCCCGTTCTGCCAGAGATTAGTCCAACTTATTCATGAGCAGGCATTTGCTCCACCTGCCCATGGCTAGCCCTGTCCACTCAAGGCTGATTCAACCTTTTGCTTTGAATAGGTAGAAACCTGTGAATAAATGGCAGGTGGGCGGAGCTAACACCTGCTCATGAACAAGCTGGACTCTTTTCTGCAGAACAGGCTGCATACTGCCGGATTAAACTGCTTCATCTTACAGAATAAGGGACACAGCGCTGGAAACAGCATGTCTGTCAGTAGCTTGTGCTGTCCTCAGCAAGGAGGCCCTAACCACCTACAGTCATATGAAAAAGTTTGGGCCCCCCTATTAATCTTCATCATTTTCAGTTCTAAATATTTGGGCGTTTGCAACAGCCATTTCAATTTGATATATCTAATAACTGATGGACACAGTAATATTTCCGATTGAAATGAGGTTTATTGTACTAACACAAAATGTGCAATATGCATTAAACCAAAATTTGACCGGTGCAAAAGTATGGGCACCCCAACAGAAAAGTGACATTAATATTTAGTAGATCCTCCTTTTGCAAAAATAACAGCCTCTAGTCGCTTCCTGTAGCTTTTAATCAGTTCCTGGATCCTGGATGAAGGTATTTTTGACCATTCCTCTTTACAAAACAATTCAAGTTCAGTTAAGTTTGATGGTCGCCGAGCATGGACAGCCCGCTTCAAAGTATTCCACAGATGTTCAATGATATTCAGGTCTGGGGACTGGGATGGCCATTCCAGAACATTGTAATTGTTCCTCTGCATGAATGCCTGAGTAGATTTGGAGCTGTGTTTGGGATCATTGTCTTGCTGAAATATCCATCCCCGGCGTAACTTCAAATTCATCACTGATTCTTGTACATTATTCTGAAGAATCTGCTGATACTGAGTTGAATTCATGCGACCCTCAACTTTAACAAGATCCCGGTGCCGGCATTGGCCACACAGCCCCAAAGCATGATGGAACCTACACCAAATTTTACAGTGGGTAGCAAGTGTTTTTCTTGGAATGCTGTGTTTTTGGGACGCCATGCATAACACCTTTTTGTATGACCCAACGACTCAAATATTTGTTTCATCAGTCCACAGGACCTTCTTCCAAAATGAAGCTGGCTTGTCCAAATGTGCTTTTGCATACCTCAGGCGACTCTGTTTGTGGCGTGCTTTCAGAAACGGCTCTCTTTCGCATCACTCTCCATACAGCTTCTCCTTGTGCAAAGTGTGCTGTATTGTTGACCGATGCACAGTGACACCATCTGCAGCAAGATGATGCTGCAGCTCTTTGGAGGTGTCTGTGGATTGTCCTTGACTGTTCTCACCATTCTTCTTCTCTGCCTTTCTGATATTTTTCTTGGCCTGCCACTTCTGGGCTTAACAAAGAACTGTCCCTGTGGTCTTCCATTTCCTTACTATGTTCCTCACAGTGGAAACTGACAGGTTAAATCTCTGAGACAACTTTTTGTATCCTTCCCTGAACAACTATGTTGAACAATTCTTTGTTTTCAGTTAATTTGAGAGTTGTTTTGAGGAGCCATGATGCCACTCTTCACAGGAGATTCAAATAGGAGAACAACTTGCAATTGGCCACTTTAAATACCTTTTCTCATCATTGGATACACCTGGCTATGAAGTTCAAAGCTCATTGAGGTTACAAAACCAATGTTGTGCTTCAGAAGTCAGTAAAAAGTAGTTAGGAGTATTCAAATCAATAAAATGATAAGGGTACCCAAATTTTTGCACCAGTCAAAATTTGGTTTAATGCATATTGCACATTTTGTGTTAGTACAATAAACCTCATTTCAATCTGGAAATATTACTGTCCATCAGTTATTAGATATATCAAATTGAAATGGCTGTTGCAAACACCCAAATATTTAGAACTAAAAATGATTAAGATTAATAGGGGTGCCCAAACTTTTTCATATGACTGCATGTCACAGATTCACTTTAATTGTGGAATGAGGGGAAAAAAACTTGTTTAGAAAAAATAAAAAATTATGGTTGTATATTTATTCACCCATTAGCCTTAAAACCCTAAATAACATCTGACAGGGCCATGCTAGGGTTCTAAAACATCCAGTGTACAGGCCCACTGTTTTATTTTACTTAATAGGACTGGGTTCACACCGCTTTTTCCACGGCACATCGTTAACTGTAGTACATATATTTAAGGATAAAAAGCCATATGTCCCTGTCATTTATTTTATGTGTTTTCCACATAGATGCTGTTTACACTGTATCATGAAATCTAGCACTGAAAAATTTGCCTTTTCAGTCCTTATTAGTGAAATACCTCTGAATAATAGTCATACAGTTACCAAATATTATACCTGGACATGGAGCAAATATCTCACCATACATGGTACTTTGAAACTGTTACTAAAAAAATCCATTATACCAAGACCATCAATACCAATAACATTACCACATAAGGATCAAATAATACTGCCAGGCCATGACCACATGTGACCACCACATAGTGACTACCAGTTTTAAACAGGCGATTTGCAGGCATATAAATGATTACAGCACAGTTACGTGCACTGACCCAAAAGTGGCGTCATCTTTGATGGAAGTCATTCTCTTCTCCTATTTTTCTCCATCTGGTCCAGACCACCATGATGACTTCTCCTTACCATAACTTTTATCTACACAATTTGCCACACAAACATTTCAGAATCCTACCTTTTCCAGTAACTCCCTGCCTTTTCCCCACACCTACTGTATAGAAATGTATCATCTGCAGTGCCCTAAATTACAATAATGACCCTCTTGGTGCCCAACACAATAATTGTACTACCAAACAGTTAAAGTGCCCTTATATTGTTACATGGCCCTCTTTTGTGCTTTCAGTTGTAGCTTTTTGTGCCAAAAATAAAGTAGGTAGGTATACCCCCAATATAGCTGGTAGGCAGTGAATCACATTAGTTAGAGAGATGCCTTCCCCCTGTTGATGTAGACCGTAATTAGGCATGTAGCTCCCAAATCTAAGTAGGCAGATAAGAAGGCAGACCTGCCTCTAATCAAGATGGGGTGCTGAGACTTCTGGGTTGTAGTTGAACTGAAGCATCAGGACAGCAGGTGGTGCACAAGAAAAGTCTATAAAAATATATGCCCCCAGAGATAATACATATTTTATAAATAGAACTATACAAATAGCTATAACACAGTGTTCTAAATAATGGTCATACATTTTCCTAACAATATTTGCTGCCTCTATAGCAGTATTATCACTATACTTTTACTGACCAAACCAGTATTATCAATACCGCTATACAAAGAGCAAATAATACTGTCAAATCATGACTACATATTACCACCAAATGACAACTGAATAAAACCACCATTATATTATGACCAATATTACCGCCATATAGGGTCCACATACTGGTAGATGCAAGTTGTACACAGGTGGTCTGCAGATAAGTGATTACAGGGCAGTTACATCCAGGGACTTACAGGTGATGTCTCTCTTGATGGGAGTCGTACTCTTTCCATTTTCTCCTCCATCCAGTCCAGACCACCATGACGACTACTTCCAGCCATGACTCATGTCTGTAGAATTTACTACACAAACATCTTAGACTCCCTGCCTATTCCCACCTCCTTACAAACTCTACAACCATAGCACCTCAAATGGTAATATTGACCACCTTGTGCTCCAAACAGTAAAAAGTATCTTCAGATGGCTATGGTTCTGCTATTGGTGTATTTAGTTTCAGTAGTCTTTTGTTTCCTCACATTTAAGGTAGGTAAACTCACAATATTGTAGACAGTTAAATCCCCAAAGTGGGCAGATAGGTAGAGCCACTTTTAGGTAGGTTTTTAGGTTAATTTGGTAGGCTAGCTCAATAAGTAGGTAGGTGGACACGCTCTATTGCATAAGTATACATGCCCCCATTAGGTAGGTTTATAACCCCTGGTAAGTAGGTATATAAGCCACCCAATAGTAAACTTATAGGTACTCTGTTAGGTAGATCAGTATGTGGGCCTAAAAAAATTGTGCACACCGAATATATGCAAATTAACATAAGATTAATTTTTTTGAAACAAAGAACACTCAGGTTAAAGAAAATTAAAATGCCTAAAAGGCATGAAGCCAATACAGAATACACAATGCATGTCTAATCCCAGCTATACCAAAAAATATTGTATGGCACAGTTGTATTAGGGAGCCTATCTGAAATGAGTATACCCCAAAAAAGGTACTGCCATAAAATACATTAATATTAAGAATTCATATTACAATGTGGTAATAAAGAAGGCATAAAAATAGTGCAACAATTAAATGACATACTTATAAGTATGACTAAAAGTCAAAGTTCATTAAAAAAAAACAGAACAATTAAAGGAAAGGGAAGAAGACAAGGAATGATAATAGCAAACCAGTGCTTAAGGTGCTGGAACTACTTAATAGACTAAATAGACCCACACGTGTCACTGCCTACCCCAGCAGCTTCCTCAAGGGTAAATGATTAGGTGTACTGAGTCTTAAATACATGTGTATATACAGATAATTTTGAACACCAAAGTTATAATACACCCTCTGTTTTGTGGGGACATGGTTATAACAAAAAACATACAGCATCGATCCGTCTGTGGTGAATGAATATAAATACACACAAAACAGCATTAGCTATTGGCATTGCAAGCCCAAAGCAACCCCGTGCGTATGTGCCATTCGTACAGAAAGCATGTGCATATGGAACCAATCACAGAAATAAAATGAGAGACAATAAGTTCTAAGAACAGTTATTAGGTTGTTTGTGTGCTGCTTCTTGCTTAATGTCACCTAATATGCAAATATAATTTCAGAATAGTCTGAATAGGTTTACTACACATGTGCCATCTGCATAGGATGCGCATATCTATGAACTTTACTGTACAGAATGGCCCCAGGAATTGCACTGCAGCACATAAGTCTGTGCCACACAGCAAGTCTATCAAGCACAATCCCTAATACAAAGCTCATATAACTAATGTACATGCACATCATGCCACATAAATCCAGTGTACATGCAAAAATATTCATTACAATCAAATATAGTCACAAAATCCAAAAACCATATAACTAATGTGCCACCAAAACACAATGCGCCTGCATCAGACTTTCGGTATTAGCAAAATTTCTAACACAGAGCTTGTAGTATCCACATGCGTATGTGTCCCACAATAAGGGTGCATATGCCCATAACACTAGCTACCTACAACCATTGTATCTAAAGTACACATGTGCTAAATAGTTATATCGCAACCATTGCTAAAATATAAAAAAAAAATCCAAAAGCTCAACATTCATTCATACATCCAAAAGTGACCAAAATGTGACACATATGTGTTAGGTAAGCCATTCTTTTGCTGTAAATATTACAAAAAAAGACTGATATATAAGTCATGGATATTATCATACAAGCTAGTAAATCAAATAACAGAAAATACAAACTATATAAACAGAATTACAGTTGAAACCAGAAGTTTACATACACTACATAAAAAGACACATAAGCATGTCACTATCTGACATGAAATCAGAATAAACCTTACCTGTTTTAGGGTCAATTAGGATAACCAAAATTATTTATATTTGCCAAATGCCAGAATAATGAGAGAGAGAGAATTTTAAGGCATTTTTATTCATTTCAGCAAAGTCAAAGTTTACATACACTAGGATTACTATGTCTTTAAACAATTTGGACAACATCTGAGTTAATTAAAGACATACCAGTGGATGTATTTTAACGCCCACCAGAAACACACTGCTTCTGTGTGTAACATCTTGTGAAAGTCTAAAGAAATCAGCCAGGTTATCAGAAAGAGAATTGTGGACTTGTACAAGTCTGGATCATCCTTGGGTGAAATTTCCAGATACCTGAAGGTGCCTCATTCATCTGTACAAACAATGATATGCGAGTACAAACAAGATGGGAATGTCCAGCCATGATACCGTTCAGGAAGGAGACGAGTTCTGTGTCTCAAAGATAAACGTGCTTTGGTCCGACATGTGCATATCAACCCAAGAACAAAAGCAAAAGATCTTGTGAAGATGCTGGCGGAAACTGGCAAAATTGTTTCATTATCCACAGTGAAACAAGTACTGTATCAACATGGGCTGAAAGGCCACTGTGCCAGGAAGAAGCCATTACTCCAAAAGAAACATATGAAAGCCAGATTAATGTTTGCAAATGCACACAGGAACAAAGACCTACATTTTTGGAGATGTCCTGTGGTCTGACAAAACTAAAATTGAGTTGTTTGGCCATAATGACAATTTACGTTTGGAAGAAAAAAGGAGAAGCTTGAAAGCCTAAGAGCACTATCCCAACTGTGAAACACAGGGGTGGCAGCATCCTGTTGTGGGGTTGTTTTTCTGCAGGGGGGGGATGGTGTCATTTCACAAAATAGAGGGGGCATTGGGAATGAAAATTAGTGGCAATACTGGAGAAACATCTCAAGATATCATCCAGGAAGTTAGAGCTTGGGCGGAAATGGGTCTTCCAAATGGACAATGACCCGAAGCGCACTGCTAAGCTGGTTATAAAGTGGCCTAAGAATAACCCAGTCAATGTTTTGGAGTGGCCATCACAAAGCCCTGAACTCAATCCTATTGAAAATTTATGGGCAACGCTGAAAAGGCAGGTGCGAGCAAGGTGACCTACAAATAGAGATGGGCGAATTTCTCCAAAATTCGGTTTGGTCACTTCGCCGAATTTCCCGACAAAAATAAATTCGGTCCGATTTACTTCGGGACGAATCACGTTAAAAAAAAAGCTTTTCCAGGCTGCACAGACCCTGCAGGGTGCTGTAGAACGTTGTGCCATGCTTAAAATATACAGGGGGAGCTTGGTTTGGTCTTCATACAATGTTGTGTTTTTGGGTATGGACACGCAGATGACTGGCCGCTCTTAAAAATCGCTTCACTCTAAAATTTCCCTGGGCACTTAAGAGGGCAAAACTGACCAAAAAACTGAAGGGGGAATGTAGCATGATAAAGTCATGGCAGCGACAGCTGGAAAAAAACAAGCTGAGCGCTCAGGGGGCAACATCAGTGACAGAGTGTGGAGGTGACGGCGGCAGCCACAGTACCAAGAGGTTAGGCAGTGGCACAATGACATTCTAGGGTGGCAAAAACAGGAGAAAGGCCAAAGAAGTGGCACAATGACACAGTGTGTGGACGGCAGCAGCCAGAGCAGCAGTGGGTCAGACAGTGGCACAATGACACAGTGTTAGTCACGGCAGCAGAGCAGATGAGGTCAGACAGTGGCACAATGACATTCTGGAGGTGGCAAACAGTAGTAGGCCACAGAGTGGCACAATGACAGAAAATTGGAGGTGCGGTGCAGCAGCATGAGGTCAGACAGTGGCAAATGACATTATTGAGGGGGCAAAGCTGGAGTAGCCACAGAGTGGCACAATGACAGAGAGTGGAGGTGCGGGGGCAGCAGCATGAGGTCAGAGAGTGGCACAATGACATTTGGAGGTGGCAAAAACATAGTAGGCCACAGAGTGGCACAATGACAGAGAGTGAGGTGACGACGGCAGCGCATGAGGTCAGACAGTGGCACAATGAAAATTCGGGAGGTGGCAAAACAGTAGTAGGCCACAGAGTGGCACAATGACAGAGGTGGAGGTCACGCAGCAGCAGCATGAGGTCAGAGAGTAGCACAATGACACAGTGTGGAGGCACGGCAGCGCACAGCAATATGAGGTCAGACAGCGGCACAATGACATTCTGGAGGTGTCAAAACAGTAGTAGGCCACAGAGTGGCACAATGGACAGAGAGTGGAGGGAACGGCGGTGGAGCAACAGCATGAGGTCAGAGAGTGGCACAATAACACAGTGTGGATGTCACGGCAACAGCAGCAGCAGCATGAGGTCATAAAGTGGAACAATGACAGAGTGTGGAGGTCACAGCAGCAGCAGCATGAGGTCAGAGAGTGGCACAATGACACAGTGTGGAGGCACGGCAGCACCCACAGCAGCAGCATGAGGTCAGACAGCGGACACAATAACATTCTGGAGGTGTCAAACAGTATTTAGGCCACAGAGTGGCACAATGACAGAGAGTGGAGGTGACGGCGGTGGGGAAAGCAACAGCATGAGGTCAGAGAGTGGCACAATAACACAGTGTGGATGTCACGGCACCAGCAAGAGCAGCAGCAGCAGCATGAGGTCATAAAGGGGAAACAATGACAGAGTGTGGAGGTGGGTGGCCCAATACCAGTCCCTGGTAAAGATGGTTGGTGGCAGATGGAGAAACTGGCAGCAATGTGTGCATCAGGCGGGTGTCGGCATCAAAATAGTGCCTGAGGCAGGTAGTTTAAAACCCAGACTCATTTCTCAAAGTTTGGGTGAGACTTCATGGCCTAAATGTAGTCTGACGCCTAAGGCATTGGTGTGGGGAAATCCTGGCCGATCCATGCCTGATCATCTTGACAAAGGTCAGTGGGTTCCACATTTCCTGTGGACAAGGGGTTCTTCTTGGGGTAACGATGGCCCCCACGCACTGAACACCCGCTCTGATGCCACACTACTGGCCGGGAAGGACAGCTTCTCCATGCAAACTCGGCAAGTTGCGGCCACACATCCAGTTTAGCTCCCCAGTATTTCCAGCGGATCTTCTAACTGGGGTGGCAGAGTGTTGTCCAAATAGGCCACCACCTGTTGGTTCAGGGTCTCTCCAGGACCTGCTGCTGCTGCTGTGGCGACTGCCCTCCTCACTAGGCAGGTGAAGGAAGCTGTCAATCAGTGACTCCAGACTTAGGTTGCTGCTTATGGAGCTGGTACTGCTACTACCCCCACCCCACCTTCCCCCAGCAGCCGCAGCAGTAGTACGTGAACACTAAAGATCCCCCCGGTCAGACCTGTCAGAGGAGGGACGATGCCACACATAGGCAGCGGCCAACTGAATACGGAGGATTTCCCCTATAGTATTTGAGTTTGTCCCCCCTCTCAATAGCTGGGAAAAAGGCTCCCTTTTCGCCCGGGGTTTACGGGGGGTCCAATAGGGTGGAGAGCCAGAAGTCATCCCTCTGCCAGATGCTGACTATTCGGCTGTCACTAGCCAGGCAAAAGCATGCTGCGGGCGATCTGCACAAGTGACTCCAAGAGGCTCCCTGCCTCCATCTCCACTGTTTTACTGCCACGGTTGCTTGCAGGTCATCTGCCTCGTCTTCCTCACTCCATCTACCTCCTCCAGCTGCTCCTGCTCCTCCTCTCTTGTCACCTGGGTAGAAAATCCACTCATTTCACCAGACAATGCTTCTGTTTCCAATGTTCCTCCTCCTCCATTTCAGTCCCCACCGTCTCATGTGGCCGCGAATGTAGCCCGCCACGTCTCCAGTCCCCTGCCCAGACAGATTTTTCAGCTTTCTGTTCCAGGACATGAAGCAGTGGAATGACGTTATTCATCAGTAGTCCTGGCGACTGACAAATAACGTGGCCTCCTCGAATGGCCTCAACAAACGGCAGGTGTCACCATGAGCTGCCACTGATGACATCAAAGTTACACAGGGGAGTACTCCTGTCCGCCTGGATCATCGAAAATCGTTAGCTTTCTCTGTTCATACAGTCGGTCCAACATGTGGCAGGCTGGAATTCCAACGGGTGGAAACATCGATATCAAGTGTGTTGGGGGGCCGTTTCTGCCGCTGCATCTCGAGGAGGGTGTTCCTGGCTTTGTTGGATCGGAGATAGTGCATGCACAGTTTCCTGGCATTTTCAGAATCTTCTGAAAATCGGTGGAAGATTCAGGAACCTTTTCACAACCAGATTGAACACATGCGCCATGTAGGGCACATGAACCATCCCTCCTCGGTGCAGCGCGGACACCATGTTACTCCCATTGTCCATCACCATGGTTCCAATTTGCAGTTGGCGCGGAGAAAGCCACACATCGATTTCTTGCTGCATTACGCGGAGCAGTTCCTCCCCTGTGTGACTTCGTTCGGCCCAGGCACCGCAGGTGTAGAACTGCGTGACACCGCTGTGCCCTACACATGTGGTTTTGATGGAGCAGTACTTGTGGAGGCTGAGATGGTGTGGTGGTGGAGGAGAGGAGGAGGACATTGGCGCAGGAGCCGCAGTTTGACAACATGGAGGAGAAAGCGGCGTCTCCTGTCCAAGTTGTTGGTGTGCCTGGGCAGGAAGCACATTCAACCATGGCTGTAAAGGGCATTACTGGCCCTTTACCGTAGTTACAGCCCCCAGACGTCCCCGCTGCTGTGCACCTTGGAACAAACCGATAAGCTCAAGGACTGGCCCACCTTCTGTTCAATATATTTATGAAGTGCTGGTACTGCCTTTTTGGAAAAGAAATTTCGGCTTGGAACTTCTCCAATCTCGGCTCGGCACAAGCAATTAGTTCTCTGAACGGTGCAGAGTCCACCATTTTGGGAAAAGGGGGGACTGCAGTACCAACAACTTGGACAGGAGCACGGTCAGCTTCTGCACCTTAGATGGTTGGACGCATATTGTTGTCCTTTGCAATCGCTTCACTGAACGACTGCTGGCCATGAGTAGCGAGGAGCAGGGAGATCTGGACCGGGAGATGATGTCAAAGCGAAACAGCTCCCTTCTGCAGAGGTGGTGGAGCCTTGACTGGCTGCAATGGAAAGCGTGCCACTGGTTGCTGCTGCTGCTGTTGCTGCTGGGGGCAGGATGGGACCACCACATCTGAGCCATGTTTTCTCCCAGGCCACCAGATGGTGACGCTGCATGTGTTGACGCAGGGTCTGGTGCCAACGTTAGCTCCCCGCCACGCTTCACTTTCTGCCTACAGATTCTACTATACCCTATTCAGCTCCTCCGGCGTCTTAGCAACGAACTGCCCCACTGCCGAGTAGCTGATTTTTACCGCCAACGCTCCGCACTGAGTGACTACTGCCGCCGCTGCCTCGCTGAGCCCCTGTGCCGCTACTTTCTTGGACCTGCGAAGCGGGTTTTTTACCCCCTGGGCCCTTGGCTCCCGACCTCACACTGCTGCTATCCTGCTGACCCCCTTCTCCTGACGGGTGATGAAGCCCTTGCCTCACCCGGCTCCCAAGTGCGGTCGGCTTCATCATCATCTATTTGTGTTTCATCGTCACTGCTGTCTCTATCACGGTCTTGGTATGCAGAGGGTGACCCCCCACAAATGACCTCCCATGCCCTCTCAACATCTATAACTTTGCCGCCTACTGCAAGAAGCAGGGGGTATTGGCTCCATTTCTTCGCTGCCAAGTAGCTGCTGTCTGCCCTCCTCAAATTTTTCATCCTCGCCCAATAAATGGCGCCGAGCCCAGACCAATGTAAGATCTCTGGCTGAGGGAACCGGATGGGACAGAGGCGGGTTGAGGACAGGAAAAATGTATTTTTTGGCGGTGAAAAAGACGGTTTATTTTAGTCACCACAACAGCAGAACAACGCTTAATTAACCCCTGAGTAAATTGCACAAAAATTGAGCAGCCAAAAACTGCGCTTTGTGCGGTTACATGGTGTATTTTACGCTACACAAAAGAGAAAAATTGTAATTAACCTGCTTGTGAATATGCTACAGGGAAAATTTTTTTTGGCAGTGAAATTAACGGTTTCTTTTAGTACCACAGCGCAGAACAACGCTTATTAACCACTGATGTAAATTGCGCAAAAATTGAGAACCAAAATACGAGCTTTGTAGGTTTACAATGGCGTGTTTTTTACGCTACACAACAAGAGGAAAAACTTGTAATTAACCTTCGCTTGTGAATTATGCTACAGGAATTTTTTTTTTTTGGGCGGTGAAATAAACGGTTTCTTTTAGTCACCACAGCAGCAGAACAACGCTTTAAAAAAAACCCCCGGATGTAAATTGCGCAAAGAATTGAGCACCAAAAATACGAGCTTTTTAGCGTGGTTACAATGGCGTGTATTTTCGCTAAAAAACAAGGGCAACTTTAATTATCCGCTTGTGAATTTTGCTAAGAAAAATTATTTTTGGCGGGGAATAACGGTTTTCTTTTAGTCACCACAGCGCAGAACAACGCTTAATTACCCTGGTGTAAATTGCGAAATAATTGAGCAACCAAAAACTACGAGCTTGTAGCGTTTCAAGGCGTGTTTTTACCTACACAACAAGGGAAACTTGTAATTAAACCCTTTGTTTTGAATTATGCTACAGGAAAAATGTATTTTTTGGCAGTGAAATAATCGGTTTTGTTTAGTCACCACAGCAGTAGAACAACGCTTAATTAACCCCTGGATGTAAATTGCGCAAAAGAATTGAGCAGCCAAAAATTGAAGTGGTATTTGTATTGTAAAAATGCTGTTTCTTTAAATGAATACAACAGGAACAGGCTTAGATCACCCTTGGATATTCAATGTGCTGTGAGCAGATAGAATTAAAATGCATATGCAGCTGCACTGGACACACACTGGACTTCAGATCCAATACCCCACAAAATCAGAAATAGAACGTTAAGAGAAGCAGTCTCTGAGACAAGCTGAGACACCCCCCAAAAATCGCTGTATAAAAATGAGTTCTTAAGTATCAGTTATCATAAGCAGCCGCGGCAACACCTTCCCTACATAGTACAGTAAGAGCGGTATGAGCTCCCAGCGTCGCACCAAGACTTATATAGTGCAGTGACGTCACAGAATCCCGCCGGTCTCTGATTGGCTTCATCTCTGCACATGTCATGCAGGCTATGCCCTTCTTCCTCCTAGAGTTCTTTGCCCCATGTAACGGCATGTGCTCGCAGCCATTTTATCAATCAAAAGCACACTTCGTTCACACGAAGTACCCCAAAGTTCGACTTCATTCCGAACCGAAGTTTTACTGAAATTCTAAACGAATTCCACTTCGTTAGAATCAAATCACCCATCTCTACCTACAAACATGGCTCAGTTACACCAGTTCTGTCGGGAGGAATGGGCCAAAATTCCTACAAACTATTGAGAAGAAGTTTGTGGAAGGATATCCAAAACATTTGACCCAAGTCATACAGTTTAAGGGCATTGCCACCAAATACTAATGAAATGTATGTAAACTTTTGACTTTGCAGAAAGTGATAAAAATTCTCTCTCTCTCATTATTCAGGCATTTGGCAAATATAAATAATTTTGGTATCCTAATTGACCTAAAATGGGTAAGGTTTATTCTGATTTCATGTCAGATAGTGGGAAAAACATGCATATGTGTCTTTTTATACAGTGTATGTAAACTTCTGGTTTCAAACTGTATATACTCTAGTATAAGTCGACTCGAATATAAGCCGAGGCACCTAATTTTGCCACAAAAAAATGGAAAAAATTATTGACTCGAGTATAAGCCTAGGGTGGAAAATGCAGCGGTTACTGGTAAATTTCCAAAATAAAAATGTATACCAATAAAATTTCATAGCAGGTATAGGCAGTTTAATGTCCCCCATAGGCAGTTTAATGTCCCCCATAGGCAGGTATAGGCAATTTAATGTCCCCCATAGACAGGTATATGTCCTCATAGGCCGGTATAGGCAGGTAAATATCCCCTATAGGCAGGTATATGTCCCCCATAGGCAGGTAAATGTACCCCATAGGCAGGTATAGGCAGAGTTTAAAAAAAAATAAAAAAAATACAAGCACTCACCTCTATTGCTCTGATGTGCTTTGTCTTCCTTCTGGCAAAGGGGGCATGATGTCATCAAGCCGCGCAGGCAGCGTGAAGACACGCACGCCGCCTGTGCCAGATACTCCGGACTTGCGGCCTTCCGAAATCCTATTGCGGAGCAGGTAACTCGAGAGTCAGCGGTATGCTCTCCCAGAGGAGGCGCATACAGCTAAAGAGATCTCTGCCGGCACCCGGGCTATGGCCGCACCCAGACACTGAAGGTGACTCAAGTATAAGCCGAGGAAGACTTTTGCAACACATTTTTTGTGCTGAAAAATTCGGCTTATACTTGAGTATATACAGTAAGTAATATGTACATATATCAAACATTAGACCACTGGTAAGTCACAACCATTTCTATAGGCATGAGTTGTAAGCAGTTGTCACTGCCCCGCTTGTCTTGAGAGATGGGGGGCGCAAGCACAGTGCATACTGATGCTGACCGCCCATTGTCTTTATATGTAGGATGGCTGGCAACTAACTGGAACCATCTTCATATTGCCTTGCAGAGTTCGCAGCTGCACACTAAATGTATGTTCACGCGGCGTGTTAGATCAGTTTCTGAATCTGTTTATAGACCCAAACATGCATCTAACTATGTGCAGTGTGATTTACATTAGTTTCAATATAAAACATGCATTGGTGTTCAGACGAGTGATCTCCGATGTGCGTGTATATGCGTCTTTGGGTGCATTTCTGCTGCAGCCAAAACTCACACACACCTGCGTGTTGGGTGCGTTTTGGATGCGATTTACACAGCGCTTTTGAATGCGTTTTTCAGATGCAAAACCGATCCAACACACCGTGTGAACATACCCTAACTGTGCAGCTGTGGGAGGGGAGAGCTGGCTGTTGGCAGCAGTTGGTCTCTCCCCAAGGCAGGGGTGGTTTATTACTGTTACTGCCTTCACAAACATTGTATGTACAGTACTTAATAAGCGCTGTATATTCAGATAGGCAGAAAGCTTCCAGGCTTCCTGTTTCTTAGGGGCTCAGTAAGTGCAGAAGCTGTTGAGGCTTATTAGACCCAGAACGACTCTGCAATTAGTGTTGGATGTTCTATTTCCGCTGTAACTGAGAATAATGTATCAGCCCCAGTTACAGGGGAAATCGGCAAAAAAAAAAAAAAAAAGTGCCCCACAGAGATCTTTTTCTGACCCTATAGGGTAACAATATGTAAAATAAACTAAATAAAAAATAACAGGCCGAAAAGAAACTTTAAGCTCCGCCCGACAACGTTAAAACTTTGTTGCTTATGTATAAACTTCCATGATCAAAATTGACACACTTTTGCTGTTAAACTAACTAATGTTAACCCCTTACCGACATATGACAAATGAGTATGTCATAGTGCAGGTAAGGGGCTTTGTAAGGCAATGTTCACACGGCTTATTTCAGAACGTATTTACATCGGATTGCCGATCATAAATACGTTCCAAAATCAGGTGCAAATCAGTTTCAAATAAGTGCCACTAAGTGTGGCACGTATTTGGAACTGATTTCCCGACGGATTCACTATCCCCATTCATTATAGTTGGTGAATCCATCCGGAAATAATTGACATGCACATTGTTTTTGCGGCCGGATTGCGGCCGAAATCCGCGGCCGCAACCCGGGGAAAGGAAATAAGTGTCGTGAACGACGACACGTATTTCCCATTAAAATCAATGTAAAACGGCCAGTTACTTGTTTGTAACTGATTTCGCAACGGATTTGCGGCTGTAAATACGGCTGCAAATCCGTTGCGAAATAAGCCTTGTGAACATGGCCTAACAGGATGACTGAACAATCCCGCTACAGAGCCGCCAGGTGTTAGCTGCTAATTGCAGCTAACACTTGGTGGTTACAGCGTGGGATGGTGCCGGTCCCACGCTGTAAAACAAAATTCCACATCCTCTAAAAATTGGAATAAACATAATCCAAAGAGTTGCATGTATTCCAAACTGGTGCCAATAAAAACACTTCAGCATGCAAAAAATGCACCTTCACTCAAGTGCGTAGGTGTTAGTACAAAAATGTTATTGGTCGCAGATAATGGCGCTGCCGCGCAAATTTCATGGGTAGAAGATGTTTGAAATTTTTCTATGGTATCAATACATAAAGAAACCGTACATGTTTGATATTCTTGGATTCTTTTCAACCTCACTTTTACTGACAATTGAACGCCGTAAAACCAAAACACCCGCAAACATGCCACAAGTACGTTATTTTCACATTTTGCCCCACTCCAAATTTTTTTACGGTGTCCCAGTATATTCTATGGTACGGTGAATGACACTATTAGAAAGTACATCTTGTATATATAAAAGCTCTCATATGTCTATGTAGATGGAAAAAAAAAGTTATGGCTCTGGAAAGGTGGAGAGGGAAAAAGGAACGTGAAAAAAATAGGTCTCGGCGTTAATGTTTTAAAAACAGAGTTTTAGAAAAAAAAATTTTTACCAGTTTACCTGATATTATTAAAAAAAAAAATCCCAAAATGGGGAAAAAAAAAAGGGAAAAAATGTGCAAGAAAGGTTTTTTAAGCATTCAAACCTGTGTGTACTAAAGCAAATGAAAATGGCCTGGTCAAGGAGGAGGATAAAGGGGGGACACAGTCAGGATTCGGTAAATGGTGATGCACTACGTCGTATCACAACATGTAAAAGTGTCAAGTGTTTTCTCGTTAGGAAAATGATAATGCCTATCAATGCTTCAGGCTTATAAAAACAAAAGAGGTAGTGGCACTAAAGCCACTGGTAAATAAATAAAAAGCAAGAAAAATCAATAATCCAAATAAGGAATACTAAACTCAAATGGTAGAAGAAAAAAAATATTCCAATAAAACTTAACTTTTAATACATATTATATAATATTATGTATTAAAAGTTAAAAGGAATCTGTCGCCATTTTTTTTTTTACTTATTAAAAGAAGACATTGATACATATTCTTTTCTTCTTAGCCGTTTTTATTTTCCGATTGCAGATTTCTCAATTCAGTTGTCTGTATATGATTGCGGGGAAAGCTTTCTTGCCTGCACTGCTTTTAACAGCATTTAGAGAGATACTTTACAGCAGCTTCATGCACATAGGAGCCTGCGTACTGGTTCAGTCCCTTTGACTTCTATAGGAGAGTTTTCCAGACATGCACTGTGACCTGAGACTAAGTCACTGTGCAGGGAGGGGGAGAGGGTGAACTGTAAATATCTACTATTGTGACTGGTGGATCCTGTGTTATCTGTACACATTGGTGTCAACTTTCAGTTTAATCCTGCTTGAACTGATAATGAAGAGACACTTAAAATCTCTCTCTAAAGAACAGGAAGTGTCAGATTATTTTTAGGCCAAAGTGAAAACTGCAGGATTTAAGAATTATAAAAAATATTGAAATTGATGTGGAAAATTAAAAAAAATAACCAAAAATTCTTTAAAAATGTGTTTAACATAAAAACATGAGTTACTTCCTAGGACAACGGCGATTCTCACTCTGATTTAGTAGGGTAAATATTCATCCCAATTTTCTTAGCGGAAATTAACATGGGTCCCTGAAAATGACATATGGTGTTAGTTTTTTCTTCTCTGGGCGCTTAGGCTCACTCCACTCACGGATTCTGTAAAGCATACTAAAATGCTTTGATGAAAGTAAATCACTTTATACTGTCTTTTCTTTTCTGTTAAATGTTCTTCATCTGTTTATCCTTTAGTGATCTTTATACATGTAAGCTAGAATAACGACAAACAAAATGATGGTTTTGACCAATGGGCCATGCCTTAAAACTTAAGGTAGAGACTTTTGTTTACGGGTTAATGTACTACAAAAAGAAGACCTTTTCATTCTTCTCTGCTCAGGTCTCTCTCATATAACTATCACATACAGTAGGCTCCTGTTATTGTAGTCATGTTTTTGTTTCAAAGGTTTATAATGGCATAACTTGGTACCATTTATGTAACGACCATGTATGACATTGTGTACAAATGTATGATAAATCTCATCTCTGTTACTTGATGTGTACCTAATAAAATATTTGTTAAAAAAAACCAAAACATGAGTTAAACAATAAGTGATTTTTGATGACACATTCCTTTAAAGTTTTAATGGAATATTTTTTTCTTCTACTAAATAACATAAATTGTTTCTATTTTTTCTACTTGACCCACAGCTGTATGATTCTGCAGCAGTGTTTTGGGGTTTAACACTTAATAGCTACTATAAAACCACGTAATGGACAGTTGTTAGAAAGCTAGGTTCAATATAAAGGTTTTTTCAGAGGAAGTACAATGTTTTGTGATGCATATCTTTTTTGTGCATGCCCTGTAGCATGATAAGAATGCTTGTTGTCTCACTGCTGAATCTTTGACTGTTGTTGTATATAAGATACCTGATATGTATGGGCAAAATAAGGATCTTTCTTTATAGGACAATAATTGCCCATAAGGACTACTGGTGCTTCTTAAAAGTATCCTTTACACTCAACTGGTGGTATGTAAGGTGGCGGAAGGTATATTATTTGTTGCAGGCTTTCTACTTCATTGTTTTTCAGCAGCACAGCAGCACTTACATGGAACAATTATTGAAATCCAAGGTTTCACATACTTTATATGGTTCACATATATGTCAGGGTTTCCGAATGGAAGCTCTGTCACAGAAGTGAAAAACTGAGGCCACGGGATCCGTTCACAACAATACTAGCAGCCTGCGCTATTTTTTCCATCTCGACTACGGACACCACGGCGGAAACCCGACAAACCCATTGTAATTTCTAGGGTCCATCTGGCGCCGTGAGTCTGTGTTGTGAACGTCTTCCGTGGTTTCAGTTTTTCACCTCTGCAGCGGAGGTTCAGAATGGAACTTTCGGCGTAAATGTGAAGCTAGTCTAACAAAGTTCATTCAGCAAAAAAAGAATTTGACCTGTGTAAAAGATCTTTTTCTAGAATCACTCTTGTCGATACCATTGAGAGAGTAAGACCATAAAAGAAATTAATGAACACTAATGTAATTTTTTTTTTCCTTTAGGAGCTGAATCATCATTCCTTGAATATATGAAAAGACTGCAGTCAACTACACCCGGATCAAAGACAACTTGACATTTATTAACTGACTTTTATATTTACCATTTCACTACACTGGATCATAACAGGAGTCTGCCAACAGTTTTAAGCCCTCAAAACTACTATAGTACTAGAAAGGGGACAGGTAGAGGAGCACAAAAGGTACCTTTTATTATCGTTCCCTGACACCTCTGCTCACCTCTAGCACACTCCTAGTTGAACATTACAGCTGTCACTTGGCACTGTGGCAGTGGCTGCTCAGACATTTAAACACATTGGCTCTTATTTACTATCGCTCTCTAAAAGGTTTATAATGTAAACTTATTAAGGCAGTCTAAAGATGAACCAGATTTGTCACAGTGGCTCGTGCTAATTGATAAATTGGTGCAGCTTTTGACCTTTTTTTTTTAAATTTCACCAAAATCTGCATCAAAATTCTGATTTAGAGTGTTGCATTGTTGACATGCACACTTTTTGCAAAGTCACGTCCCATGTCAAGCGGTGACTTGCTGCACCAAAAACGCATCATTTTTTGATGCATTTTAAGACACTTTTCTAGTGCACATTAGTAAATGAGGGCCATTCTTCTCTGTTATGCTGCTTGCATGAATGTTACCAAAGATTCTTTTGTGCTCTTCTCCACATTCTGTAACTTTTTAGGGGTCAGAACTGCTGACAGTTGCCCTTTTACTTGGTATCACATACCAACAAATTATTTCCATGTTTCTTCAATCCAGTAGTTAGGTAATAAAACATTTTCAGTTTCATGATATTTGTTTTAATTTTAGTGCTGTTTAATCTACAGTCATTGAAGGAGCTTAGAGACAATGGAGAGAGAGGATGCAGTAAAAACTGATAGATTGTCAAATCTGAATGGCTGCAACATACACCTTGGAAGAAAAATGGCTGGACAACCACAACTTCCGCTACACAATAGCTGATTATTTGGCTGTTAGAGAAACTAGCCTCCAGATGAAACATGTCTTTGAAACTTTATATTTATTATAATTAGTAAAATTCACCTACTGGGGATATTATACATACCGTGGCTGTTCATTCTTTAACTTTGGTACCTTAAATGCAAGTTTTAAGGTCAAGTACACAAAAGCCTTAACAAAAGATAAATAAAAAAAAAAAAAAAAAGACTACATGTTACTGGGCTGTAAATGAGACGTTACCTAAACATCACTTATCTATTGGCAGCAGCAGTGCATACTGGCATACTAGTACAAATTAACAAAAACATAGTCACGTTTAAAGGGGTTGTCTCACCATTTTGTTTCATAGATCCAGTAGCAGTTTTCATTCATGCATCCTGTCACTCACTGGCAGGGCTGGGACAAATAGGTCAAATGGAGCTCCCTTTATAAAAAAAATTTTTTATATATTTATTTATTTTATTTCTAAATCCCTCCCCCTTCGCCATTTTAGAAATTAATAACAAAAAAAAAGTTACACGATTGGTATCCCTGAGTATGTAAAAGTCCTATCTAGTAAAATATATCAACGTTCATTCACTCTGCTGGAAGACAACAATTTCGAACACCAAAATTGCATTTTTTGGTCATTTTAAGTCCCCCTAAAAATTGAGAAAAAAAAGTGATCAAAAAAAGTCACGTCTATTCCGAAATGGTACCAAAATAAGTAGACTTCAGCTTGCAAACAATGCCTCCTCACTCAGGTGTATAGGTGGAAGAACAAAAAAGTTATTGGTTGCAGAAAATGACGCTGCAGTACAAATTAAAATGATAGAAGATGTTTGGATTTTTTTTTATGGCACCTTAACATAACACAAACGCTACATGTATGGTATTACCAGACTCATACCGACCGCAGAATACAGATAACATCATTTATACCGAAAAGTGAACGGAAAAAAAATTAAAAAAAAACGCAAGCTTTGGGACAAGTAAGTTTTTTTTCAGATTTTGCCCCAAATTAAATTTTTGCGTTTTCCCTAATTGTATGGTACGATGAATACACCAAAAGAAAGTACATTTATCCTGTAAAGTAAAAGGGGCCCTATGTCTATGTAGGTGAAAAAAAAAAAAAGTTATGGCTTGGGGGAAAGGCGAGGAGAAAAAAAACAGAGAGCCATATTATTGTGCATGTGGTGGGTTAAAGGGTTAAAAGTATTTTCTGTGTCTGCAGCTGTGAAATGAGGGGTAGCAGAGAGGGCAGTGATGGCGAACCTAATAGAGACTGGCTGCCCAAACTGCAACCCAAAACCCCTTACGTCCAAAGTGCCACACAGTGATTTTTACCTAAATACTGAGGTGACGACTGTTTGTTACCCATAGCGGGCCGACCGAAACACACTTTTTTTTTTTTTAGCGCAGTAAAGAAAACTTTTGAAATTTTTTTCTAAAACAGTAAGGGATATTATCCAAAAAGATTAAAAAAAATACATAGACTAAGCTTCCGCGCCCAACTTAGCGTTCATCAAGGGGAATATAAAACTTTTTTCCCCCATTCATTTTTAACACAAATAGTCCCAATAAGGTTTTTGATTACATCAATCACTTCATCAACAACGAAATCTCATTGGATCAGAAAACTGTCAATCAAAGGAATCATAAAATTAACTCTCCAAGAGCTAAAACAAAACAACAACAGACACTACTACTTTGACTATGCCACCTCCCAGAGGATCACCACACCCATCCCCCCCCGATGAGTGCAGTGGTCACAGCATGACTGTTGCATAATCTAAAAAAACAACAAGGTCTCTCAGCAGCACAGAGGATATCAGGAGATGGGTGCGGTAATCCCCCAAGAGGCGACACAAAAAAAAAAAAAGGAAACCTTGAATATATAAAATACATCATAAATTTCCCATATACAATCTATTCTCATATTTTTGTTGTTATTAATGATATTTAACTTAGTTAAATAAAAGAAATCTATATAATGAAATATGTGACACGTGTTCAGAGTACATCTATTTATCAACAAATCATAAAATTGAATTTAAAAAATTGTTTTGTTTTAGCTCTTGGAGAGTTAATTTTATGATGCCTTTGATCGACAGTTTTCTGATTCAATGAGATTTCGTTGTTAATGAAGTGATTGATGTAATCAAGAACCTATTGGGACATACTTTGTGTTATAAATGAGATGTGGAAAAAAGTTTTATATTACCTCTGATGAAGCGCTAAGTTGGAGCGCGAAACGCGTTAGGTCTATATATTTTGAATCAGTTTAGGATAATATCCTTACTGTTTTAGAAATAAAATTCAGAAGTTTTCTATATACCAGCCTTCATCATTGGCATTTACTTATAATCCACGTGCGCCGGTTCACCATTTTTGTTTGTTGCAGACTATTAGACATTATAGTCTATGTGTGTGATACATACATGTGTGAGTGTATACTGTATATTGCATGTATGTTTTATACATACACACACATATATAGAAAGCTATATAAGTAGAAATACACATACACAGGATATGGTAAATCATGTAAAAAAACAACCAGCGTATACAGAGGGAAGGGTTTCACAGTGGTTGTATAACTAGTTGCAGTGAGGGGGTCATTCCTTCAGCCTGCCTGCTCTCTGAGTGTGGAGCCATCCAGCATTGTCCGGCCAGCAGGGAGTTACCCAAGGGCAGAGCTGGAGGAGCCTACACTCAGGGTACAGCATCAGGGTTCATTCTGAACTAATGACTTCTCTCCTATCTCACTTCTTATCAGTGTCTGAATAGGAGAGGCACAATGAACAATCTCCACATATGGGGCCGTCCAGCTCTCGGCACACAAGGAGAATGATGAGCACACTAGAGGTTTCTGGACACTCACAAGCCATGGCTTCTACACCTTTCTCCCATCCTGATCCTACAGTCAGAGCAGGGGTGATTTGAATCCTGCTCTGCCGTCCGCCTTTTTCAGATGCCTGACAACACTGGTGTTCGGCAAAAGAGGTGGCAACAAAGATAAGGGACGGGTGCCTGGATGAACTATGTAGCAGCAGTGCAAAAGATCGTCTGGCTCCTGCTTATTGGTGTGAGCTGCGGCGTCAGTCATTATGTTTTATACATTAAATGGCGCCCCTTTACTTCCTGGCAGAGGTGGCGCCCTAGGCAATAGCCCACCTCTGTCTAACCATCGTCCCAGCTCTTCTCACTGGTCAGGCTGTGGGTAATTAGCATATCAGCTCTGTGAATTCAAACTTTGCTAATTTGTGTATCTAATCTAGATTATCTCCTGCTCTGAGGTCCAGAGAATCTTCAGAGTTAAAGTAAACAGTAGTAATTGGTGTATTTTGTCTGAAATATCAGATAACATGGGAATTATAGTTAAGTAATAGATAGAGGACGGAGTTGTTAGGTTGATGAGTGTGTCAAGGTCTACTGTTTCTTTGATTACATCAAGGAGACATCACATTAGGACATTGCAGCATTTTGTAACTGTATATACACAAACAAACTCTATAAATGCCAACACCTGACCATCACATATGAACGTATTGGATATTTTATTTAAAAACTACCGGCATTAATGGGAATATACAGTTACATTTCACACCTTCAAAAGTGCCAACACAGCCTTACACATGATGGTCATAGGTTAAAAAAAGATGCCAATGTCTGATTTGCAGCATAAAACAAAAATGCAGTTCTAAAGTGTGTGCTGCCTACCTGAAAAATCATGTGGGTGTCCTGATCGTCTTAGGAGTCATGCAGTCTTGCCTTGATTGATATCCACGCCAGGAAAACTACAAGCTGCGCGATGGTCCCCCCCTGACGTAAAAGGGGTGTGTGGCTGTGGCTACTTTTAGGTATGTTCCCCGGCTTTTTTCAGCCGTAAATTGCGTGTGTGCTCGGCTGCGGGGGCTGGGTGGGGGGGCCGGCGTTCCCCCGGCCGTATGACTTTCATTTTTACTGGGGTTATGCTGTGATAATTGCTGTCCTTTCTCCCCGTTTTTCCCCGGGAGGGGGGGAGAGGAGGGGAATCCATGTTGTCTATGAGAACTGTGGATTAGAAATGCTGGACAGATTCACCCGTAATGTTGTACGGCACGAAATCGGATAAAATCCGTCCAAAAAAATGTGTGAAAATAGCCTTACATGCTCATCACCAGATGGCACTAATTTGGCTAGGACAAATTGCCTTTTTTTTTCAAACCTCCCAAAGTAAAAGAGTGAAAGCCCTGTGTACGGAGAGACCAAGGCACCAAAGCTGGAACACTTCTTCACAACTTTAAATACTGGTAAGTACAAACTCCTTTGAGTTGTATAACTTGGGCAAAAACCCCCTTTGGAAAATTGCCAATATCCAATTTAGAGCACCACAGCAAAGCTTCTCCAAAAAATCAATTTGGAGCTGGAGATCATAAATGTGCTGTTTTATTGAAAGAAAGTTAGGAGTATGTTGGCCCTTTTGCACAGAAAAAAGCCACCCATGAGTAAATTTTTTTGGGTTTTTGTGAATCATTAAAAATTTACAACAAATTTAAAATTTAAAAATACATACGATACAAATTAAACATAAAAAAATCATATTCTTATAAATTGTCATTCTTTCCCTTAAAATTCAACTCTAAACATTAATTTTATTTGGGAAACCTCTTTTGCCCCCTATCTAGGAATCAAAATATCCCCAAACTTTAACACCACCAAAGAAAAAAAATTGGAGGATTTAGTGCTTCATTATCAGAAAAAAAATAGACTTAAACCCAATTTTCCCTTTCCTGGCTACTGCATTAATTAATAAGATGCTACTTCTCCCAGTACTTAATTCTCAAATCCTTCCCCTTTTTTTTTCCCTCCTTTCTATAAACTTAAAAATCAAATTTTTAAAATTTTTTTGGGGCCCAAAAAAGACCTAGATTTAGAAAAAATTTACCTGTACAAAGAGTATTATGGGGGCCCCTCTCCCCCCCCAACCCTCTGCATTACAATATTGCTTCCATCAAAACCCCTTATCTTTTTTTAGGGAATTCCCCTGCTCCCACTTGGTTTAGATAGAGAATTTCCCCCAATTTCTAGGGGATCCTTTAAAAGGGCATTTGATTCCCATGCTATATGGCAGAAGTCCCACAGAAATTTAAAAAAATTTTTGATCTTTCTCTGCAGCATCAGTTTGGCAAAAAATTTATTGCTCAGAAGATAAACCCCAAAGTATATATAGACAAACTTAGTGCCCTTTTCAGTTATTCAAAAGCAATTTCCCGAAGTCTCTATACAAAAGGTAGACAGGGATTGGAGGCATAGGGGGCCTCTTCACCCAAAGGAAATTAAATCCCTTTGCGATCTAATGCAACAATATACATCCCCCCAAACCAATTTTTTTTTCTATTTACAAATCAACAATTATACAAAACATGGCAATGGCCAGATACCCCTAAAAAACTTTCCCCCTTTTTATAATTTCTCTGGGAAAAAACAAAGACATACTAAAGGGTTTTTCGCGATACCAAACCTTGTAAAAACGATCTCTCTACAAAAAGTTACGCCCTAAATGGGAAACCGAGTTGGCCAGTCCCCTAAACAGAAAACTGGGTTAAAACAGCAACATTGTTTTTAAATTTTCAAAAATGTGCCAATATATTGATTTTTAAAAAAAGATTCCTTTTGCTGGTATCTAACCCGCCCGCTAGCAAATATTTTCCTGGTATCATATCTGTGTTGGAGAGTGCGGTGTAAAGGCTCCCTTTTTCCAAAGTGGTGGGAATTCCATAATCCAACCCCAATATGGAAAAAAAGAAAAAATTTCTACTTTAAAATCTTCAAATGGAAAATTAACTTCACACCAGATAGTTTCTAGATCTCACTTTTTATGACATACCAATCCATTCGTGCAGTTCTTCTCATGCTTTAATAGCTACAAAGAATTACATAGCTTCAATGGAAAACAAAATTTACGCCCTCTTTGCAAAGTTTTCAACAGAATAAAAATTTTCAATACAGCTTGGACTAGTTTAGTAAACCCCCCCCACCCATAGCGAGAACTAAAAAAATTGGCTTTTTGGACCCCAAACTATTTACTATAAGTAAAGGTAATCACAACACTTTATATTGAATGAAGATATAAATACAGTTAACAGTATTTTATGTAATGAAAATTTTTCTGATATTGAAAAAAATTTTACATTTTTTAAGTGTTTGTTGTTTTAAATGAAACGACATTATAAAAAATAATGACTTGTATTTTTGCTTTTTATGTTTTTTGACTGGCATTTTTGTTGCTGTTCTTTTTTTTTTCTTTTTCTTCAGAAAAAAGTCATATTTTTTAGTACCATTTTGATTGTAATAAAAAAAATTTGCTGGAAAAAAAAAAAAAAAGTACCATACAGAAAAATATATGTAACAATTGTAACAACATATGTGAGGGCATATTTCATTATTTTTAATAAAATAATAAAAATAAAAATTTAAAAATAATTGAAAAACATAAGCAAACCAGGGAAAAAACGCACACACACAAAGGGGGCCCCATGTAGAAAATGTTAGGTTAAATCATTTTTTCCCCTAGCAACCAATTCGAGTGCCCCCTTTCATTTCAAAAAGTCTCTGGGAAAAAAAAAGGAGCGCTCTGATTGGTTTATGGGCAACAAAGTTAGTTTTTGACCTGACGTTTTTTTTCATGTGGCCCAAAGTGTGTTTTAGTGTATTTTAAAAATCTCAAAAAATTGGGATCCGCAAAAGGGAAAAAAGGTGATTTTGATCACTAATTTACATTTTGCCCTAGGCAAACTTAAACTCTATCGTTTTTTTTAAACACTAAAAATAATTTTATTTATCTAAACTCTTAAAAATCTATACACAATTTAAAAAATGACTCAACCCCACCATTTAAACCTTTTTTTTTCTGAAAGAGGGATAACTCCCTTTCTATTATCAAGTCTGGTGGAACCCCCTTAATAAAGGGGAGCCTTATATTTTAAGGGAAAGTACTGCTTCGTAAGGGCCCCAAACCAACTAATGGCAGTGTCCTAATTCTAGACAAGAACAAATAAAGGCCCCCTTTTGAACCGTCTGCGGGTGACACTTGTAGGCAGAGGGGAGAGATCACAATTTAAAAGTCTTTTTGAAGGAATTGTCGAGTCTCGTTTTCAGTGTATAATGCATCTGAATGTATGAAAGTGTTTTTTGTGCGTTCATAAATGGTGTAATAGAGTTTGACGCGCCTCGCCTATGTGTTAGGCGCATTCCAAAACTTAGTCACATTAGTAATGCGCCTAACATGTATAAAGGCTATAGATAAAAAAAATAAAAGAACAGTCATTAGAATAGCATGTCAGTGAATAGGAACTATGGTACTGATCTTGCTTGATGGACCACAGATCCCAGCAAGACCTCTGGTGTGCTGGCTCTTGCTGTATGTAGAATAAAGGGTGAGAGCAAGCAAAAATACATTTCAAATTTAATGTAGTAAAAATTTAAAATGGTAAAATCTGAACAACATCATCAGTGGGTTATTTAATGTAAAATTAGTTTTAGATTCTATTAAATATAAATACATTTTATAGGAGATATTTTTATATTTTTCGGATATTATATATTTTTTATATAAATTTTATATGATAACATTTTTATTACATTTGAATAATTTAAATTTATACAGTTTGATAATTATCAGAAATCACTTTTTATTATTGTACTGGTGTTATTGTTCTGTCCTCCCAAAGTGTGCGGAGTATAAGTTGACAGGCAGCTACACTCTTTCCCAGCAATTCATTGACAAAGGAGTCAGGTCCGTATTTCAACTTTCATTACAAAGGATAGTTTAAAACTAAGGAACAAATAGAGAATACACTTACTATAGTTTAACAGCATGCAAACACAAAATATTACACAAAGCAATGCAGGCGTGAACATGTACGTGAAATACAATTACAATACAGAGACGAGGAGTGTGCAGACATATATGCATGGAGGATACGGTGCTGTCTGCCAAAAGCATGGGTCTAACTATAAACTGTAAAGTAACAGCTAAAGACATAGAACATAAAAGTATGCATCACTGTACAATCTGCAACCCTAGAATGGTAGATTGAACATACCAGCGATTTTACTGTAGGCTTGGACGGGAGAGGACGGTGAACATGTCTTCACTCTATATGTGTCCAGAGAAAATGGCTGCTGAGGAGAAGACCATGATTTCAGCAGGGGTCAGATGATGTGGTTATGGTAGCTTTAATGGTACATACTTAGGAGTGTATGTTAGCAACAATAAACACAAACAGCCACTAGATAGAGCTATTACAACTGAAACACAGAAATATATCCAGAAGGCAAGACATTCCCTGTCTGGTAGCCCACGATACCACATTAAAGCACCTATGAAGAAAAGAGCTAAACTGGTTCAATCACAGGTCTGACATTTGCTTCCTGTCTGTGAAATAGAGAGGTATTGTCTTCTCCATCTATCCCAGAAGACATCTGCTAGGGTTTGTACTCTTCTCCACTGGTTCTATAAGTCCTTGTCAGTAAACTCACCAAAAGGAGCTGGACTAACTTTTTGGGTGAGAAGAGTAGGAGTCAATAAAGGAGGATCCTCTGGATCAGATTCTGGATTTAATAGTTCATATGTGCTTTTCTTCAAATTGTCAGGTACTAGTTTGTACAGAACTGTTGGCCCTATGAGCCAGGTATAGTCTTGCGAGATGCTGATACAGCTCTAGTAGCATGGTCTGCTGGGTTGTAATCAGTCGGTACATAGCGCCAGTGAGAAGGTTTTGTTGGCCTTCTAAGTCTTTGGACTCTGTTATTTACATAGACATAAAATCTTCTAGTCTTGTTAAACAATTTTTTCTCCACTGTATTTACCGAGGAAGATGACCTTCCTGTTGATGAGCAGAGGGATGAGGTAAACTCCATCTTAAATGTTTCTTGTCTAACCCAGGAAGAAGTGCAGATCTGCCTATAGAAGATTAAAATAGTCAAATCAACAGGTCCTGATGATATACACCCATGTGTACTAAGCGACTTAAGTAATGTCATAGATAGGCCCCTAATTCTTAATATTTATGAACTGTATGTCCCAAAGGATTGGCGCATAGCAAATGTGGTGCCAATATTCAAAAAAGGGCCAAAAAGTGATCCTGGAAACCTCCCTGACCACGACCATGTAGCAGGACATGCTGTTAGATAATGTAGATAATACAAGGAGCAAATATCTCACCATACATCTCACCATCATACTGCTACCAATCAAATCCCACTATACCAAGACCAACATTACTAATAACGCTATTACATAAGGACCTGATTATACCACCAGAACACGACCACAAATTACCACCAAATAGTGACTGAATAATACCCCTACACTATTACTGATCAGTACACAAAGACCAATACTGTCTAATAATAATAATAATATATAATAATATAGTGACCATATAGTGGTAGACACCAGTGTACACAGGCTCTGTAGACTGTATATTACCTCCATACAGTGACCATATAGTGGTAGACACCAGTGTACACAGGCTCTGCAGACTGTATATTACCTCCATACAGTGACCATATAGTGGTAGATAGCAGTGTACACAAGCTCTGCAGACTGTATATTACCTCCATACAGTGACCATATAGTGGTAGACACCAGTGTACACAGGCTCTGCAGACTGTATATTACCTCCATACAGTGACCATATAGTGGTAGATAGCAGTGTACACAGGCTCTGCAGACTGTATATTACCTCCATACAGTGACCATATAGTGGTAGATATCAGTGTACACAAGCTCTGCAGACATATAAGTGATTACAGTGCAGTTACATCTTGTGACTCACAGGTGACGTTTCTCTGACCAGTCGTTGACTTTCTCTTTTGTTCTGCATCCGGTCCAGTCCGCCATCATTATTATTATTATTATTATCGTTTATTTTGGAGCGCCCTTGATTCCAGGGCGCTGTACATTTCAGGCGGGTACATAAATAACATTGGTCAGACAATTACAAAGTGACAATAAGTGACTAACAACTGGTCCAGAGTGAGAGAGGTCCCTGCCCGTGAGGGCTTACAATCTACAGGGGAGGGGTGAAGAGACAGAAGGTGAGGGGCAGACATGTTTGTGGGGCGGAGGAGTGCTACACGGTTAATGTTGGTAATAGGCAATCCTGAAGAGGTAGGTTTTCAGGTTACGTTTGAAGCCGGTGAGAAGGGGGGGAGAGTCTGAGGTTTTGGGACAGGGGATTTCCCAAAAGGGGTTTTGGGGGAAGCCGAGAGAATTCTTGGAAGGGTTTTATGTGAGGAGGTGAAAGGGAGGAAAAGCAAGGAAAAGGTCCGGGGAGGAGCGGGTTTGCGGGGGGGAGGTATTTGGGAGTTTAAAGGCAGAGATATTGAAGGGAAAGGTTTTGTGACCTTGAAAGGTCAAATTTTGCTAGTTAAAACCTGGATTGGGCTGGGCAATAGGTAGCCAGTGGGGGGAGGGGCAGAGGGGAGGGGGCGGGGGAGTAGCGGGGAGAGGGTGAATCAAAAACGGGCAAAAAAGGTTTTTAATTTTGGGTTTTGGAGGGGGGGGAGGGTGTAGCGGGGGAGGCCAAGGGAGGATTTTCCCAGTGGGCCAGGGTGAGTGGGGAGGGCATCCCGCATTTTGTGCTTTAGATTAAAAATGAGCGGTTTGGGGGAAATTTTTTTTAGGGGAGGGGGACAGGCAAGGGGTGATTTTGGTGGCGGTTTGAAGGACAGATTGGAGTAAAAATTTTTCCCCAAGGGCAGCGGACCTGGGTGCTGGGGGAGAGAGTGTACCCCTTTAACATGATAAAAGATCGGGGGGAAGAGGGAGGGGGACGGGGGGAAGAAAATTTGGTTCGGGTTTTTCCCCCGTTTATTTTAAAGGAGAGGGGAAGGAAAAGAAGGAGGAAATGGATAAAAAGACAGTCGGGAAAACCCGGGAGAGTAGAAAAGGGGACTTCGGGGCCGGAGAAGGGGTTGGGGGTATCATCACATATAGGTGGAAATTAAAAGCCGTTGATGCTATGAGTAAACCGGGGCCCAAGAGTGAGATAAAAAAGAGTTGGGCCCAGGACTGCCCCGGGGGGGGAACCCCAACAGAGGGGAGGCCGGGGGGGGAGGTGGAGGGGGGGGAGTGAGAAACGCTGAATTTTCCAAGTTGTGAGGTACAAGGAGATCCAAAAGGGAGCCAAGTCCGGGGAGGGCCGAGGGAGGAAGGATGTGTAGCAGGGGGGAAAAGGGTTTCGACAGTGTAAAAGGGCAGGGGAAAAGGGTCCAGGGGGTGAAGAAACAGAGTAGGGGCGTGAGGCTTTGGCAGTTGCGGGGGCCCCTTTGGTGATTTTTGGTTAGGGCGGTTTTCAGAAGAGTGGGGGGGAGGGAAAGGGCCCGTTTGGAGGGGGGGCCCGGGGGGGGGGGGGAAAGGGGGGTTGGTGGAGAGATGGGGGGGAAAGTTGAAGATGGACGTGTGCTAAAGGAGTTTAGAGGCAATGGAAGCAGTGAGATGGGCGATAGTTGGACAATGAGGGGGGGGCAAAATGGTTTTTTTTAGGAAGGGGGTTTTATGGGTCGCATGTTTTTAAAAGGGGGAAGGGGAAAATGCCAGAAAAGGGTTTAAAGATAATTGAAGAATGGGGGAGGGCTGGGGGTTTTAAAAAGCAATTGGAAAGGGGTGAGGGGGAGATGGCAGTGGGCAAGGGGCTTTCAGGGGGTGGGGGTTTGATTTGGACAGTTGGGGGAGGAAGCTTGTAGGAGTGACCGGGGGAGAACGAGTTTGGGGGGGAATGGTCATGAGGGAGGTACAGGTGGGCTGTGGGGCACCGAGGGGAAAAAGGGTTTTGGCTGAGGGGACTGCGGGGGGGGAAACTTTTTTTGATGAGATTTATTTTTTTTTATGGAAGTGGGGTTTTCAAAAACATTTTTGGGGAAAAAGGAGAGAAGGGGGAAGGGGGTGCTGGGTGGACGCAGGAGAGAGTTGAAGGTGTTAAAAATTGTCTGGGGTTGTGGGGGCAAAGGGGGGAAAATAAGAGTGGTGAAAAATCTTTTTTTTGGCTGAAAGGGAGGGGGGATTTAAGTCATGATGACATCTCCCGACCAATTGTTCCCTTTAGAAATTAGAACAAAATATCTTTAAAACCTGACTTTTCCAAACACCTGCCCCCCCGGCTATATGGGGGGCCCTTTAGGGAGGGGAGGGTTTTTTTTAGGGTATATGGGGCCCCAAAAAGGCAAAGGGTTTTGGGAGTTAAAAGGTGCCCATATTGGGAGGGGGGTTTAGGTAGCTATAGGGAGCCCCCTACAGGGGAGGGAAAAGGGGTTTGGGGGCTTTTTAGGGGCCCTTTTGGAAAGGGGTTTTGGAGCTAAAGGGGCCCCATATAAGTTGACAGGCAGGCTTGTGGGGGATACAGGGGAGGGGTTTTTTGGGGTTTTAAAAACAGGGATGTGGGGGGAAAAAAAACGGCAGGGATGTTGGGGGTAACGGGGGCTGTGGGGGTGGGACGGCAGCAAAAAAGGGGGTGTTCAGGCAGGCCCTAAAGGGTTGGGGGTACAGGCAGGCATATGGGGGGGTTTAAAAGGGAGGCATTTTGGGGGGTGTATAGGAAGGGAAGGGG